>VMDO01034437.1:0-16996 GCA_007922755.1 Pedetes capensis
GTGTGATGATCTGCTAGCTTCTTCTTGCTCTCAATTTTCTCCCAAGATTATCTCTCAGAAACCTGAGAACTATATGTTTGAAAATGATGGAGAGGCAGAACATGCTACATTTGTAACTGTAATATATAGGGTGAAATACTTAAAATATATTTAAATTTTCATAGTTTTAATGTATACTGTGAAGAGGGGTCGGCAAAATTTCTGGAAACAATTAGGCAGTAAATGTTTTAGGCTTTGTGGGTCAAGATGGGAAATTGATAAGATAATGCAGATACTTTGATAATAAGAGAAAAACAAATTCTCATAAAATCCATTGACAAAACTCAAAATATAATAATAATAGTCAATGAGGGTAAGGTTTTATAATACAGCTTGGCTGGTGAGAAGAATTGAATTCTCCTTTTAAAAGTGACATTTTGCTTAGTTGGGATTGGTTAGAGTTAGTGTTCCCTATCAGCAAATCAGTATCAAATGCTCATAAGAAATAAGTTTTACCTTGGGAGATGTACAAAATACAATGTGTGGCATTTGATTCATGGGTGTGTCAAAGGCCAAATTACTACTAAACAAGTTTAGCCTAAAACTGTTATTGTTGACACAATTTGATACAAAGCAGCCTCCAAACATAGTGAACTATACTGTGGCATGAAGTGTAAACAAACATAAGGGAAAATGATACCCTTGTAACCAAGCCACTGAGTCTCAGCCAATCACAACAGTCAAGCTTCAGCCAATCACATACTGTCAACTGATCACATCATATCCATATACAATAAATGCCTCATCACAGCATGCCTGTACTAGGAATATGCTACCCACAGCCATCAGATTGTTTCTGTATATCACTTCCTTTTCTCTGGCTATACATATCTCTTCCACCTATGCTGAGTGTGGGAATTCTGAATTGTCTTTGATCTGGAATGCTGCCCTATTTTAGAAACTTTTATTCTTGCTCAAGCACAACTTAACTGGTTTCAGTTTTTCTTTTAATTCAACAAATTTAAAGATCTTAGTTGGCTTTTATTCATAATTCCAGAATTGGGCAACCTGCAGAATCTGAATAAATTCAAAGAACTCTGTGGTTACAACATAGTCAGGCAATATTTATGTATTGAAAATGGAAGTGAGATAAAGAGACAGAAGTGAAGTATAGAGCTTACTTATTTGGTTTGCCTTGTCTGAGTCTGTTAGCCACCAATAACTGACTGAGCTTCAGCTGCTGTAACTAACAAAAACTTATGCGCTTGTTACATGAATACATCCTAAATTAATGAGCTTCATTTCCCATATGAATGCCTCCATATTGGTTTGTGTATTGGGCCCAATCTAGATGCTTAGTCGAAAACAGTGGCCTCCTACAAATTTTATTTTACAGGTCATAGCTGGTGGACCCCTGCTTTAGAATAAACTTCAGCTGGAACACAGCAACTAGGAAACTTCAATTTGTCATAAGGTGCTTTTGTTTTACAGTGACAGCAATGAAATATCTTCTCATTGCTATTATAAGGGCAAGGTTTTTCTCTTTGAAGGTGAGATTACAATTCCTGGTGTTAATAAAGTTTCAGTAAAAGAGAAACTAAAAATTTCTCTGTCATAATGTGCCAAGAAATCCAAAAAAGTATACATATGCTTTGACCCGCTGCTTTTACTTCTAGGAATTTAACCAAATGAGGATTATATCAAGGTATTTATGTGCAAGGTTATTTATTTATTATCCTAGTGAAAATTTGCACACACCCTAAATGTTCAGTAGTAGGGGGAATCAGTAATATAAATTACAGTAGAAACATAAAAGAGATTATCATACAGACATTATAAATTATATTATAGAGCTTTATTTATTGACATGGAAAGATAGTCACAAATATTAGAACAGCTTGAGAAATAAGCTCCACATATTATGTGTAGTATGATCCTATTATAGAAAAATACATGCAAACATGCATATTGTAAACAAAAAGAAAGACTATGGTAAAACACTAACAGTGCTTACTTGTGAGATGGGAACAATTATAATTATTTTTAGTAGCATAATAATACTTATTAGTTTTTGTGCATTTAGTAACTGCAGGCACTCTGGGAAACACTTAATATAAATAAACTTATGTAATCTTTAAATCAATGCTGTGAAGTAGATATGCTTCTTTCTTCTAATAAGGGAGACTCTGAAGTTTGGGGAAGTTAAGTAGCTTCTCCAGCTGACAGAGTTAGAAATGGGGGTTGTGGATTTTGAACTCAGTTGTGTCTGATTTGAGAAGTTGTATCCCTGTCTTGTATTCCATACAGATTTGCTTACTTTCTTCATGCTTCATGGGAATTTGTTTATTCTTGTTCTAAAGTATTAATTTTTTTAATACTGACACAGGCTGACTGAACCTGGGGCCTCATGCATACTTTGCAATCACTCTACCACTGACCTGTACCCCTAGACCATTTTAAAATTTTAATTTGAGACAGTCTTGCTAAGTTACACAGGGTGTCTCTTGTCTTGAATATGAGATCTTCCTGCCTCTGTCTCCTGAGTTGCTAATAGTGTGTTTTTTTTTTTTAAAGTTGAAATTGGCTGGTAAGTACAGAAACATTCAATTGCCCTACAGAAAATTTAACCATTTCTGCTCCTTTAATGTTGTTTCTAGGGACATGCATTTGCCTGTCTTTTCTACTGACCCAAGGGGTTTTCCATGAAGATTTGGAAGGGCAGAAACCATTTTCCTAGCTTCTGCAAAGAATAGCTATTCCATTTGCCTCAGAGCCTATAACCTAGCCAGACCCTCTAAAATTGTTTTCTTCAAGATCAAGAATAATCATCTATACTTTTAAGACAAATTCCTTTGTTTCAAGAAGCAATCTGACTCTGAGAGCTTTATAGAATCCATGTAGGAAGAGAGAATCATTTATTAATTGGTGATCAGCAACTTCCTCTCCCTTCCCCACTGTTTTCCTGTTTCTTACCACAGCACCTCAATAGCGAACAGGGATTGTACTGGTCCAGTAGAATGCTAACTTATTCAAATTAAAATCTTCAGTGCTTGCTTACATAAGAATGTGCCTACCACAAATAAATTATGACCTAGATTTAAACTGCATGATGTATTTTTTACTGTAGGTGAGGCTGTTGATGCTGTAAAACTGATGGCTATTAAACTCTGACATTTTCCGTTCACCAAACAACATGAACTGTTCTCTGTTGCTAACTTGCTCTTTAGGATAATGAGTCCTATTACCAAAGGTCTGTGGTCATCTTGTTACTGTGGCTTGTGTGATTACTGGGTTACTGTGCATCGTCAACATGATCAATTTTTTTTCCTGCTAGGTTTTGTCACATCATTTGTTCTCAGCTGCTTGAAAACAGACTATAGGTAAATTCATCTTTCCTAAGAGTTTTGAAAAACCATAGTTTTTTTTTTGTTGAATGCAGTTGAAGTGGTCTGTTGTGAAATGATGCTGGATCACAGAGAGGTAGATGGAGTCACATAAAGTTATCACGAGAAATGTAAAACATCTCACAACTAGAGTAAATTGAAAGTGGTTATAAAGATCCATTCAAATATTGAGTTGGGAATTTAATAATCACTATTGACTGAGTCATTTAGAAGTAGGCAAGAAAGTCATATAGTGAGGGATAATAAATATAGTAATTGAGGGTAGAGGGAAAAGGAATTGGAATATAATGGTAGCTCTGATTTCTTTCTAGTTCCCATTCATTAAATCTTTTCATTTAGCAAATATTTATTGAACTCCATAGGCAATGAAGACAGAGCTGAGCAGAGAAGACTGCTCTCTGTTCTCATAGAATCCGGAGTTTCCTGAATGGTTGCCAAATATATTGTAAAATCATGTGGCTTGGAATTTTTCATGAATCATAAGGATATATAACTCTGCTAGCCCTCATTTATAAAGACATGTAATCATGGTGACCTTCAAATGAAAGGGAGAAGGTAATGCAAAGAGTTGATTTTCTTGACTGTACAAATTTAGACTGATTCATATTTTGAAAACACTCCAGTGTCCCTGATTCAGACTAGAAGGGAATTTTTATTCTGGTAATTGCTATCTTTTCATAATTTTTAAAATTTTTGTTTTTTGCAGTGCTGGGGATTGAACCTATGCTTTGTACATGCCAGGCAAACACTTTGTCAATGAGCTACATCTCTATCCCTTTTCATATTATTAATATTATTGCTATTATTATATTGTTTTGCGGCAGGGTCTCCTTATATAGCCTGGGTGGCCTTAAACTTGCTATCCTCCTGCCTCAGCCTCCTGAATGCAGGGGTTACAGGCATGCACTGCCACACCTGGCTCCTTTCCATATTATTTTTAAACTGGAGTTTTAATTCTCAAGAGTCAGGGTCCAATGCAGGCAATGGGAGAGCTCGCTCTCCTTCCTGCTGATTTTGCCTGAGATCATAGAAGAAAGATTACTGCTCTATTTTTCTTTGTTTAAGCAGTACTTTTTCCATTTCAGTATAATTGTTTAATGTAAAAATAACATTAAACAAAAGAATAATTTTCAAAGGTATTTTTTTTTTAAAGAATTAAGATCAATTTCTTGCCTTTCCTACTAACATGAACATTTTGTCAACTGTATAAAATCCTGGTCTGGAATTAGGGGTTTCCTCCAATGATTTGTTCTTGACCCTCATCTAGCTTAGGGTTCAAGTGATCCAGGCTGTTCATCTTTGAACAGTCCTTTTAAATGAATTTCTGTATTAGGTACAATTAGTCTCTGATTTTGGAGACTTTGTTCTTTCAGAAAAGACAGAACTTTATTTCTACTCTCTTGGTGTTAGGTAGCTGGCTTAGACATTAGCAGGCAATATGGAGGAAAAGGGGATTGAAAATGGCTCCTGCTGTTCTGCCATGATGAGGAAGCCACATGCCTCTCTGAGGACATTGGAAGGACCTTCTCCAGTGGATTCCACACCCTACTCAAGCCCTTGAGCCATTTATAAAACAAAGACCTGAGGTACTAGTCACCCTAGGTGCCCAGAGTTGGGCACCTAGGGCTGATATCACACTGGGCAGTCCCTCCTTTGAATGAAACTAAAAGGTACACATGCCCACTATCTCTTTCCTGTTCCTCTCCCAGCCTCTCTTTCTCTCTGCTCCTCTTCTCTTCCCTCTTCAGCAACCACATGCATGCCTCTCCCTTGTCTTGGTCCTACCACCTTCTCTGTTTTTCCAAGGCACCTTTCCTTCTAAAAGCCTGCTTAATTCTCCTGTTCTCTGGCTTCTTTACCTTCCCCTGGGAAATAGAAACATCCTTATGCTGATTCACCCGGGCAATGCAGGGGGTCTCCAAGTTCCTTTGAAGATCTACCTAAGCCTCTCCAGGTGCCTCAGTTTTCCCTGTAATTGTTCCTTAAAGGTGTGCTATCTTTAATAAACCTATTCTATAAGCGACTATCATTTCTGTATCAGGTATAAATTCTTTCATAGGCTGAATAAAAGGACTGAGGTTTTGCTGCCAGTTTCCAGACCTGTGCTCCAGACTTGCCTACTGGTGCTCCTTGTATCTCCCTGATAACATTAGCATCCCTGGCTAGGCCTGAGGAGGACGCTGAGTGAAGATGACTAACAAGAAAAAGGTACACAGCTCTTGCAGGTACATAGGAGTTCTACTGGAAAATGAAGACCCTCCAGAATGGCAAAACCCAAATGGTTATATATGCTACTAGACTGAGCAAAATGTGGGAGTTGTGGATAAGTAACTAAAATGTAGGGGGAGCCTAACAACAATAAGAGTTATTTTAACAAGATCTGTTTGTGTAGAGTTTTCTGTGCCTCAATCTCCCATCTCTGGTGACAAGAATGCTTCTTTTTTGTTGGTACAGGGAGATAAGGGGAGGCCAGAGTGTGTCTTTTGTATCTGCTGATTTTCTAGTACCTTTAGCTCAAAATAATTCTTATGCTGATATGGCTCATTTGGGGGTGGCATATCCTGGCAAACTTCATTCTCTTGTCCTTAATATCAGAGGAAAAAAGTTATTTTGCAGTACAAGCAGGCTGCAGAATCTCCACGAGTCATGACCTTATGTCAAAGTATTTGAAAGGAAGGGTCCCTTTCCTGTGCTCTTTTTCCAGAGTTTTTCTGCAGATTCACTTTCTGACTTACTGGCTTATATCTAAACCAATCATTGGTGAAGGATGAATGGAATTATTGTGATTGGCTTATTGGCCAATCATAATTTAACCATAAGGCCTTGAGAGACTCAGTCTCCTCTGCTATCAGTGGCTTATTGCAGAAGAATTGTGCAGAAGAACATAATTTAGTTAACTGGCACAAAAGGAGAATGAAATACTAATGGATAGGCGAGGTACAATGTTTCTCAAGACACTTTTGTCAAGTTAACGTTACAAATTTTGGTAAAAGTATTTTTTCTTTTTAATATTTGTTAAATTTTTTTCTCACTTCACAGTATTGATTTTTCTTACATTTGTTAATTTTCTTATAGAACTTACTGTCCATAGATAAAGATGTTACAAAATAGAAGCATATCCATTTTAATATAAACTTGTATGTTGTTGTTGTTAGGTGCCATTGAATTGAGTCCACCTCATAGTGACCCTATGTGCAACAGGATGAAACACTCCTTGACACTGTGCCATGCACATGATATTTTTTTGTATGACCATTATTGCAGTCACTGTGTCAGTCCATCTAGTTGAGGGTCTTTCTTTTTTTCATTAAAAACATGATGTCCTTCTCTAGGGATTTGTCCCTCCTGACAACACATCCAAAATACATGAGGCATGGTCTAGTCATCCTTATTTCCAAGGAGCACTCTGGTTGCACTTCATCTAGGACAGATCTGTTGGTTCTTTTCACAGTCCCTGATATATTCAATATTCATCTTCAGCACCATAACACAAAAGCATCACTTCTTATAAAACTTGTAAGATATCTTAAAGTAAAAAAATACAATTAAGTCCCATAAAGTAAGTATTATATAATGTCCTTCCCCTTTCTTACCAACTCTGAGGTGCTCTAAACTTTCAAAAGAGTGGAAATAGGCATGCAATGTTAATTATGGGGAAGATGAAGGAGAAGTCATTCCTGGTTGTGGCAGGTGAATGGCCTATGAAATCACGATGCACCTCAATTTTTTCCCTACATGTCAATTTTATTTCTCTCTCACTGGAGTCACTGGCAAGGGTTGATTCATGAATGGGAAATACAGTAAGAAGTAAAGATGGTATTAGTTACAATGAAAAAAATTCATGATATTTGAAGAACTCAGAAGCACAACTGACCATAGACATTCTTGGGATTCATATCCTGACTTTTTGAGCTGTAAAATTCTTTCTTGGTTAATTTGGATATTATCTCTCTTGCCACTAATAAGTGATATGTATAGTATGCCATATGGCTTTGCACTAAAATCATGTCTTTGAGAAATTGTGTATCAGCCTTTGTTATAAACAGAACCTCAAAGTTTCAAGATTGATAATGAGTTCCATTGAGTAGCATTTAGCATAATATTGGTAGGAATAAACTTAGAAAGATATTAGCCTAAATTATTGCACAGAAATTTTTATGCCATAAAGGATGGGGATTGGAAAGAATGAGGTATTTTAAAAATACAGCTCACTTATTTTATAAAGTGAAAGGTCAATACTTCAGCAACTAACCTTCCAAAATTTATCTCTAGAAGCATGGGTAATAATCATGACTTAGCACTTATAGTAGTGAGAAATAATCAAGCTGATCTTTTTTTTTTCCCTAGTACTGGGAGGTTGAACCCAAGTCCTAGCATACACTTTGCAGGTGCTCTACCATTGAGCTGCACTCCGAGCCTATTTTTTTTATTTTTTATTGTGAAGCAGGGTCTTGCTAAGTTATGTAGGCTGACTCTGGCCTTGAACTTGTGATCCTCATTCCTTTACTTCCTGAGTTGCTGAGATCATAGCCATGTACCACTGCTCCTGGCTCAAATTGATCTTTGACAAGATCAAAAGGAGAAATTTCTTCAGAGAATTGGAAACTTCTTATGATGGCTAAAGTGAGAGTTATGGGTTTGACTCATAAATATGATTATCCTTGGACATTTTGACCAATCTCACTTCATATTCAACACTGCTGGCAAAGGTACCACATTTCCCATGACCATTCACTGCCCAGACTTCTGGATGATGACATAGGTCAAAGTGTTTCTAGAATCTTCCCTTTCCTCACCACCACCATAACTGCCAAGCCATCCTTGTCCAATGTGATTTCATACTGGAAGTGCTAGCATGCTTTATATCTGGGCTTACTTTTTCCTATGATCCATTCTCAAATCTCATGCCAGAGTGATTCTTTACAGCAGAAGTCAGTTCATGTAATTTTTCTGTTCAAACATTTCCATGGCTTCTTCTGGTCTCACTGAAATAACAAAGGTCATGATATGTGCTTCTCTCCCAGGATTATATCTCATTGTATCTACTGCTGTCCCACTGATTCACTCCCTGCAAGTCACACTGACCTCTGAGCTATTCTGACTCTGGGGTTTTGCACTTGATATTTCCATTCTTTCACCAGGTATTTGTAAGACACACTCCCTCAGCATATTCAGGATTTTACTCAGATGTCATTGTCTTTTTGAGGTCTTTCAATACCTGTTATTTAAAACAGCAAACCACCTTACTCTTGCTTTGTGATTTTCTAGAACCCTTTTCAGCCACTGACATAGTGGTTATTTCACAATGATTGTCTGTATTCCATTCTAGGATGTAGACTCTGTGATGTAATGAGGTTGAAATCTTTTAACTCTAGCATGCTGCACATTGCCCTGCGCATAGTAGGTATAAAAAAGGTAGGTATAAAAAAAGGTAGGTATAAAAAGTAGGTATAAAAAAGATTGGGTGACATCTAAATGTAACTTGTACAATTTTCTGGAAGTATAAAAAAATGTGTGACTTATATTAACTTTAGGTTTCTGTCTTTTAACATAAGAACTAAACTGTATAGAAAGTAAGTGATATTCTTTACTGTAATTGCTGTTGTTAGGTGCCATCAAGTTGTATCTGACTCATAGCGACCCTCATAGGGTTTTCAATGGCTGATCATTTCAGAATTGCTTTGAAACTGGATTTCCACATCCTTGTCCCATTTTTGCAGTGCTGGGAATTGAACCCAGGACCTCAGAGCCTGCAGAGTGGTGCTTTACTAACTGAGCTATTTCTCAGCCCTTACTGTAATTAGACGACTATTACTATAACTTTTGAGGAAATATAGAGAATTACATGAAATTAGTTGAGCTACAGTTTACATTTTTCATTATTACCCTAAAACTATTTTTCCAAAATAGGTTTTTGTTTCCTTCCTCTTTAGTGGTTTTGAATGCTTCCCTACACACACACACACACACACACACACACACACACACACACACACACACAAACACACACGTATGCATGCTTTCACACACATATGTATATAGTTTTAGGATATGTGTGTGTGTGTGTGTGTGTGTATGGAAGCATTCAAAACATACATATATATGTGTATGTATATATATATAGTCTCAAAATGTATTATCTCTGTAGGTCATCTGTAGAAAAGTAGAGTCTGTCACATTTATAAATGATCTTTTGAATGCCAACACATACAGAGTGGAGAAAAGTTAGCTAAAGTTAGATTGTTGAGTAACTCCCAACCTCTAAATGAGTGGTTTTGAGCTGTGGGCTGCAGAAGAACCCCTGGAGCTGTCTGGTAAAACCAGCTTTCTTGGCGCCATTCCAGGCTGGCTCTGTTAGAGTCTCTGAAGATCAGCCTTGGGAATGTGTCCTTTAACAATGCCCCCAGGGACTCTGTTGCAGGAGCTCCCAGAGTCTTGCTTTGAGATATACTGCTCTGATCTTTCAAAAGATGTTCCTTATCTTCCTAGAAATCAAGCAAAGGCTTACAGTAAGGAGAAAAACATCACAGATTTCATTCCTGTGGAGATCAATGATCTTGTCCCCAGTTGTGGCTTGGCTGCAAACTGTCCACCATCCCCAGGGTGTCATCTTGCCTGTGCTGTGGCTTACAAGGGGCAAATGAATAATTTCAGCTAAGCTCTGCATGATCAATATTAATCTATCACTCTTACTGGAAAGATAATGCTAAGGAAATGTCACCTAACTATGGGTAGTGAGAATCCCCTCTGTCCACATTTGCTGACTTGTCATTATCCTCTCCACAATTGGCTACTTTTTTTTTTTTTTTTTTGTCTTAAGGTTTTTGTCTCCTTGCTCCTTTCTCTATCCTAAGAGAATCAGGTGATTAAAAGGGTCGGACTGTGGCACTAAGTTACCATGGAGACTAGAAGCTACTTTGCTCCTGTGCTGGTTGATTTTTCTCCTCTCTCACCAGCTGTTATTCTATGAGAATGAAGGGTTTTCACCAAGTAGAAATATGAACCTTTCAAATCTTTTCCATAGTTCCAGTTTAAGGGAAAGCCACCAAACAGTTTCCATTATTCTGAGACACAGTGCCAGGAAAGTGCTGGGACTTAGGTGCTGACATTTCTTGTCCCTCTGATGTTTGGTGTTTGATCTTGCAGTTATTTTTTTAAGCTTTTGTTATCATCTTAAAATCATGAGAAGGAAGACTCAGTGCTTTCAAGGTACTTACTTCCTTCTATGAAAGAAGGGAATGGAGATGTTGGTTAATTACAAAGCATTTCATGTGATTCGACTGACGCCTTTGTAAACTATGTCTGGGCTCTCTGCATTTTTCATGCACTTTTCACCTAACTCTACATCAAACAATGAGGTAGAGTCTATAATGTCCATTTGAGAGATGAGGAAACTGAGTCCTTGTGTTTAAATGGTTATCCAGTGATGAAGCTAGTAGTAAAACTAGCCAATCTAGCTCAACACACACACTTGGACTATGATCCCTGCTCCACAGAGGCCCCCACTGAATCAGTGCTGTGCATCACGACGGTACTGCTCTACAAGCATCATTCTGGTCATGTTCATGTCTGATGTGAGTGCAAGTGTCAAGGCTTCCCCAGTAGTTGTTTCAGCAAGCTGAAAAATATCTTAGAGTTAGAATCCTGCCTGCACCCCTGATGCCAGACAACACTGCTAAGTTCACCTCCAATCTCAGCAGTGTCAGCTGTGGATGGTTTTCTGATAATTCTGTCTCAGCTCACCAACTAACCTTCTGCTTGGAACTGTACCCCAACATTACCACCTGCCCTGACAGGTTCCCCTTTTTGGGACCTCCACTCAGGGGAGATGTTGGATCCTTGGCTCCATCGCAAAAGTAAATTTTAGGATAAGTCAGGGAGTAAAGCAAGTGACAGTTTGTTAGAAAGAGGGTGAGAGATTGTACATGCTTCCAGAGTGAGGCACCGGCTTCTGGAGAAAGAGGTGCACTTAGGTGTCTCTGTAACAGGTAAATGTATGATTTGGAGCTTTTGAAGTTACATTGCCCAGTGAGGTCACAACGGATATCTGATATAGATTTACAAGTTAGAAAAAGAAGCACTTTCAAAATGGCTAGATTGGGATAATCGAGGAAATTCCTACTCTATGTAGCCTTAAGGAAACAACCTAGGTCTGTTAACTTTAATTATAGTCCATAATCTGGTGTGTGAGAGTCTTAGGGAAGCACTGGTATCCAGGCAGGCAGGGCTCCCAGCAGCCTTTCTCTTCTGATTGTGTTGGAATTCTCGGCTGACAAAACTCAGACCAGTTCCCAGGATGAGAGAAGCCCTTCCTTCCCATGTCCTCACAATGTTTCTGTGTTTCTGTGCTGTCCCAGAACCCAGTTATGGACCTTTCTGTGCTTACCTCAGGCTCTTCTATGATGGTCTGGTGAACCCAGGGAAGCCTTCAATAAACTCTAGCATCACTAGCTTCTAGTCACTGGCTCTCATCATTGATTTTAGAAATTTGGATTTTCTTGTGCCCCTTTTGAGCAGTTGTTTATGGCTGTAAAATGAGATGCAGTGTGGAATCCAGAGCGAATTGGACTTAAGTGATCAGGTCTAAGAGTTTGAATTCAAATTCTATTTCAGGGGAATCCAAAATAAGAACTAATTTATGAAAACTCAAAAATCATGATGATTATGTTGTCTGAGAGTGTAACTACCAAGCTGTGACCAAGTGCATCTGACCAAGGTGTCTTGTGTATGTGGATGGGTCCTGGCTCTGTCACTAATGTATCTTACAACATTGTTGCTCAATCAGATAATCTGAGTCTCATTATAACCCATATCTCAATAATGCAAAAAACTGGAAAAAGAACACTGCCTCCTAGCATTGTCGTGAGCTTACTCAGAGCAGTCTTTGTGGAGCTATGACCCTTGTCCCATCTTTGGACTTCCACTATGAATACTTTGGGTAACAAACATTCACCCTTTGACTACCACAGGGACACAATGTTCTGTGAAGTTTCAAAGAAATACCAGAGGAATTTGCAGCCAGTAAATATGCACAGTGTTACTCATATTATGCATTCTGATTATTTTGCTAATCATGTTATTGCTTTATTCATGGTAGTGAATTTTCTGGGACTAAAATACTCTCATATATTTTGATATGAAATTGGTAGTCCAAGGGTTAATTTGGGAAGGAGGATGAATGTGAGACAGTCATGAAGATGTGCATATGGCAAAAGAAGCATGCACTTTCTCTTCTGAGAGAATAAGTGGAATGAAATGTGGGTTAGGGATCTCTGCTCATACAAATGTAGCAGAAGATCAGGAGAGAACATTTCTTAAAAATGGTCTCATAAGGAATTTTATTTAAAAGTATCTACTTTCCCCATCCACTTGAAAGGAAAGAACTATGAGTTTACTGTAATATATAGAGAAATGTGAAACCTCCAAAAAAGCTAAAAATTTCTGTTTAAATTATACCTCCATTTACTAAAATGTTTCTACTTTATTAAATTTTGTCTCTTGCTGTTACAGAGATAATACAGTGAATAGGAACAGATAGTTGGGGAGTGTGGAATGGACCTAGAGTTGCCTTGGAAACAGTAGATAAAATCAATCAGTGAAGAGATAATGCTTATCCAGGAAGTTTTCAAATTGACCCCCAAGGCCACCTGACTGTATAAGTGACCTGTATAACCATAGCTGGTATTCTGTGCCCACTGTGCAAATCAAAATCTTGGTAAGAGAGAAAGAAAGCTTATGTTGACTAATTAGCTATGTGGTTCTGAAGCTAATAGAAGTCATGGAAGCCACAGTTCCATCCTCAGCTTTTACAAATTGTGAGAGAGACAGTGGGATGGCACTAATAATGACTTATGTGTATACAGGGCCTGAGATTTAGCTCAGTTGGTAGAATGCCGCTCTGCAGTCTGTGAGGTCCTGGGTTTGGTTCCCAGTACTGCAAAAATGGGAGAAGGATGTGGCAATCCACTCCTGAGGCAATCCTGAAACAATAAGCCATTGAAAACCCTATGAGGGTCTCTGTGGGTAAAACATGACTCGATGGCACCTAACAACAACAACATGTATATACAGCTCTACCCACATTTTCAAGGCACTTGATGTACAGTGACCCATTTGATCCTGTAAGACAGAGGGCGAGGCTGTATATCCTCCCCGTGTCACAGAGGAGGCCACTGAGGCACTGGGGGATTTGTTCAAGGTTGTGCAAATTATAAGTAATTAGAGTAGGACTAAAGTCCCAAAGCATTGCTGGTGAGACTTTTCCCTTTCTGCTAAGGGACAGCCCAGAGATTTGCTGGAGGGAGGATAAAGGAATTGGGTGTCATTTCTTTGGAACCTGAAACAAGTCCTGCTGGTGCTGTTGGAATACCAGCTGCTGAGGTGCTACGTGTAGGTCCCCCTCTTTTCCATCCTCTCACCATTTCTACCTGCATCTAAACCTCCATCTTTCTCTACAGGACATTTCCTACAAGAAACTTTTCTGAATTTAGTGTATGCTCATATGTATGTGTATCTATTTCATACACATCTTTCTGGAATTCTTACATCATTTAATTCTCAGAGCAATTCCTTCGGTACTTAACCACTTTGTGTAGTCTTTCATGTAAGAGACTATTTATTAGATTATAACTTCTCTGAAGGCAAAGTTAAAACTTGTGAAGTGAACCCCTTTTCACCCCAGTTTCTAGTAATGCTGGACTCAAATTGTTTAGATGTATCAATTCATAGCATTGTGGTTTATAGTTTCTCCCATGTTAGAGCTATGCTGGTAGTCATTATTGTTTGCTTGTTTTCTTGGTTTGTGTAGAAATGTGATATCAAGTTTTATGATATCTTATCCATTTTATGACTCATATGAAGTCCTAGAAGCAATTAAAGAAATTGCTAACTCAACTAGAGCCTTTTTTCAATTGCTACAAGTTCACCGATTTTCTGTGCTAGTATACTAAATTCAGAAACAATTTTGACTACTAGAATCTTAAAATATTTAGCTGACTTTAGTATGTCTTCCTACATTATGAGCATGAGCTATCTGTTGTTGTAAGCTTAACTCAAATTTTTCTTTTTTTGAGAAAGATTCTTGCCATGTAGCCCAGGCTAGTCTTGAACTCAAAATCCTCCTGCCTCAATCTCTAACTCAGAAAAGCTTAAACAACAAACAAACAAACAAACAGAAGAAGCCAAGAACCCTTTATGCACATAGAACTCCTATTTATAATGCAATTTATTTCCCCATTCTTTCCAGTTTTAATCTTTCCCTATGCTTAGAATAAGCTAACTGCTATAACACGTAAATCCCAAATGAATCTTATGCTTAGGCACACTAAGAGAAAATTGCTGACTCATTCAGTAATGGTTAGAGGGACAATGGGTCATAGGTGCAGCCCTCTACTAGTTCTCAGACTTGAGGTGATGGAGGCCCTGCCTTCTTCAAAGAGAGCTTCACCGTGAGGGTGTCTGCATTTAGTGAACCAGAGATGAAAGGAATCAAGAGGAATGCTTGGTTGCTTTTTATGGGCCAGGCCTCCATCACATATATTCCCATTCAAAGGCATCTCCTAAGTGGAAGGAGGCTGGGAAATTTAATCTATGTACACATCTTTCTGGAATAGGCAAAATAATCTGTGATCATCTTCTGTTCCATCAGCACAATAATTTATATTCTGTAATAAATATTTAGAACCAGAGTATATCTGGAGGAACTAAAAAGAGTGAAGAAGAACAAACTTTATTCCCAAATGGAAGTTTATTTTGGGGACCTCAATTACGGATGTTGTGGCCTCTAAATTCCTTTCAGCTAAGATTAAAGGGATTGCAAAATGTTCCTGGAGAACAAATTAACTGTCATAAGGACTGAGCCTAAAGACAGACAAAAGTAGGGAGAGGTACTTCTTGGCCAAATGGGCTTTGTAATGTTCTAGGTTTTCATATTTGGATGTCCAGCCCATCTCATCTCCATTTTGTTTGAGTATGCCTTCTCCCTTTATGACCTCACACATTTAGTTACCCTCCCCTGTTGGGAAGACCAGGCAGGGCAATCTGTTATAAGGAAGAAGGGTGAGGATTTATAGATGAAGGGAAGGAGGACATGTTAGTCACCTGAGATCATCAATGAGAGAAAAGGCTTATTGTGGCTCACAGTTTCAGAAGTTTTGGTCTATGGTGACTTGGCCCTGTTGTTTTGGGCCTGTAGTGAGGCAGAACAGCATGGCAGGAGTGCATGGTGAAGCAGCTTGGAAACAGAGAGAGGCAGGAAGGATCCTGAGTCCCTATATCCCTTTTCGGGCATGCATCCAATGACCAGACTTCCTTCCACTAGGTCCCATCTCCTAAAGGTCCCATCACCTCTTAATAGTTCCACAGGCTGGTTGACCCATCCTTTAGCTCATAAGCATTTGGGGGAACATTCTAGCCACAAACTATAGCAGATAGACTGGGGCTATCATAGGGCTGTGGGAAGGTAGGAAAACTCAAGGTTGCATTTTGAGTAGGTATTTATGAAGCTTCCTTTGAGAAGTGACTTGTCACATTTCCACAAAGTCACTGATGCCACATAGCCCCACTCCTTCCAGGCAGCTCTTCATTGGGTTGAATGACCTTACGGCCTTCTTTGTCTACTCTATAGGGTGATGTTTTAATTTTTACATCTGTCTTAAAAATGAACTCATTATAAAAGCAGCTCTGGACTGACTTTCCCTTTTCATGATCTTTCTCCTAGGAATGCTCTCTTATACTTTCTGCAGTGTCCTGTGTATAATTCCCTTATGTTAGGAAACCATAAACTGGAAGATAAATGTTATTTCTGTTGTTAGATGCTGTTGGGTCAGGGTCTGACTCATAGCAACCCTAAGTATAACAGATGAAACACTATTGTCAGTGTTTCTCTGCTGTTTATGGGGTTTTCAATGGCTGATTGTTTTTTGGGATTGAGTTGCTGGGTCCATCTCCCAAGCCTACAGCACCTGGTGTTCCCAGGTGGTCTCCCCTCCAAGTACTAACCAGGTCTGACTCTGCTTAGCTTCCAAGATCTGACAGGATCGGACGCCACAGTGGTATGGCTACAGACTAGAAGACAGTGGATATTATCAGCAAATTATTAACATAAACACAAGTAACTCAGTAAGAATTATAATAACACATATATGTTTGGAGAAATGTAATAAATTCCTTTTTTTTTTTTTTTTTGTAGTGTTAGGGTTGGACACAGGGCCTCACACATTCACACATGCTAAGCAATGCTAGGGAGTAGGACCTGGCGAGCCACTCCCGAAACAACTAGCCATTGAAAACCCTATGGATAGCAGAGAGACACTGTCAGATATAGTGCCGGAAAAAGAGGGCCCCAGGTTGGAAGGCACTCAAAAGACTAATGGGGAAGAGTTGCCTCCTCCAAGTAGAGTCAACTGTGGTGACGGAAATGGAGTAAAACCCCAGGGTGCTCAACTTGCTGATGTGACACGACTCAAAATGAGGAGAAACAACTGTAAACATCCATTAATAATTGGAACATGGAATGTACGTAGTATGAATCTAGGCAAATTAGAAATTGTTAAAAGAGAAATGGATCGCATAAACATTGACATTCTAGGCATCAGTGAGCTAAAATGGACCGG
>VMDO01034438.1:0-16982 GCA_007922755.1 Pedetes capensis
GAGAAATCTATCTGTTAGACTTCTTTTATACTGCTGGTAGAGCCCTCATGAAAATCAGTACAGAGGTTCCTCAGAAGAGTGAAAGTAGGACTACTTGTGACCAAGCTATACTGTTCCTGGGTACAACCCAAAGGAAGACAAGTCACTGTAACACAGAACACCTGCACTTGCACATTTACTGCAGCACTCTTCACAACTGCCAATTGTATAGAATTAGTCTTGACATCCAATAATAGATTGGATTAAAACTAGTGGAATATACACATAACTGAACATTATTTAGCTGTAAAGAAGAATGAAATTATGTCATTTGCAGTAAAGCTGATGGAACTGAAGATCATCATTTTAAGTGAAATAATCCAGACTAAAAACAGAAATACCTCATGTTCTCATTCATATGCAGGAATTAGATTTTACCTTAAAGGAAAAAAATGTACATCTTTATATACATATATATTTATGTACTTATACAATTATATAATCTAAGATTGAAAATACAAAGGAACCCATCATGAGGTGGAGGGAAAGAACAACAAGAAAACTGGGAGGTGGCGGGGCAGGGGGGAGGAAGATAAACAGGTAAAAAAGAGAATAACTGCAAAGTACAGGATGAATTCTATAAAAATTCCATAATGAATTTCAGTATGCTGCATGGTATTTAAAAAAAAAAATACTATATCTCACAAATATGTACAATTATCATTAAAATGTCAATCATGAGTTTTTGTAAAATGTTTTAAGGAGACAGAAGTGTCAATAATCTTGATTTGATGATTGCGCAATGTATATACGAACTTAAGTACCACTCTATACCCAATAAATATGTACAATTAAAATACTGGAAAAATAAAGAGCTGTGTCATATTACCCAGTGAAGCTTATATGATATGGTTCTTGATTTAAACAATCTTTCAAAGAGAATGCAAAGTGATTGAGAAATTTGAAAGTGAAAAGGTATTTGATTATTAATTGTTAAAATATTATTTGTAAAAAAGTCTTTTAGTTATGCTTTAACAAGGATCTTATTTCAAGGGTACATGTCAAGATAAAATAATATGACATCATGGATTTGTTTGAAAATAGATGAAACAAGAAATGCCAGGCACAAAGAGGAATAATTACTGAATCTAAGTAATATATTCTACTGTACATTTGCAACTTTCCATAATAAGTTCGAAAACTGAAAAGAGGTGTTGTTGTTAGGTGCCATCCAGTTCGGTCCCACTCATAGTGACTCTATGTACAGCAGAAATAAACACTTCCCAATTCTGTGCTGTGCACATGATCATTTTTATGTTTAAGCCTGCTGATGAAGCCACTGTATCAATACATCTAGTTGAGGGCCTTCCTTTTTTTGGTCACTCTCCCAAACATGATGTTCTTTTCAAAGTCATTCCTGACAACATGTTCAAAATATGTAAGTTGCAGTCTACCCATCTTTGTTTTCCATGGATTATTCTGGTTGTACTTCTAGGACAGAACTGATGGTTTTTTTGGCAGTCCCTGGTATATTCATATTCATATCCAGGACCATAACTCATAAGCTTTAATTCTTTTCCTGTTTCCTTTATTCCATATCCAGCTATTAAAACTGTATGATATGACTGAAAATACTACTGCATGAGTCAGGTGCACTTTTGCCTTTAATATCATCTTTACTTTTCAATACTTCAAAGAAGTCTTTTGCAACAGCTTTTCCCAATACAATGCATCTTTTGATCTTTTTAACTGCTGCTTCCATGGGTATTGACTACTGAAGAAGTTAAAACCTTGGACAACCTCAATCTTTTCTCCATTTACATGAAGTTGCCTACTAACCCAGTAGTAAGGATTTTTCTTTTGTTGATGTTGAGTGACAATCCATATAGAAGGCTGTGTTCTTTGGTTTTCTTCAGTAAATGTTTCAAATCCTCTTCACTTTTAGCAAGCAGAGTTGTTTCATCTGCAAAATGCAGGTTGTTAATGTGTCTTCCTCTAATCCTGATGCCATAGTCTTCTTCATAAAGTCCAGCTCCTCAGATTATTTGCTCAGCATAGAGATTGAAGAGGTAATGGTGATAGAGGGGAATAAATATAAATACACTCAAAATCTTAAAAAAAGGTATTTTCAAATGAAGTGATAATTCTGTGGTGAATTTACTATTTTAGTAACTTTAACTTGTTTGCAATCTTTTCTAAGAATTTTAATCTGTTTATGAAAGGGGTTGAGCATTCACAAAAGCAAAATAACATTTTACTAGTTTAAACAATAACAAAAATAGGTGATCTTCCATATTTTGAAAACTTAAAGGCTTTTATACTACATATTTTACATCTAATAGGAAAAAAACTTCTATAACCAAGTTGTCACCTATGTGATTTAAATGTATTTCCACTCTACTTGTAAAATAACAATGACCAGCTTCTGCAGTTCTCAATGCTTTCTGTGCTTCTTCACTTCATTTGGTATGTAAGTGCCATACAATTAAGGTGATGGAACATAGTAGTTTCCTTTTTACTGCTGAATACTTTAATGTCTTCAGCTGTAGCCCTGTGGTGTCCAATCTCACCAGATCTTGGAAGCTAAGCAGAGTCGGGCCTGGTTAGTACTTGGATGAGAGACCGCCTGGGAACACCAAGAGCTATGGGTTTGGAAGAATGACCCAGAACCCACTCCCAAAAAGCAATCAGCCACTGAAAAGCCTATGAACAGCAGAGAACCACTAACAATACTGTTTTGCTTTGCTATACATAGGGTTGCTGTGAGTAGGACACTGACTCAATGGAACCTAACAACAAACACTATAATACTTCAATTTTTCCGCTAAGTAGAATACAAAGTAAAATGCAAGCAAACTACAAAGTATATAGATTATCACAGAATTCTGAGATACAGAAAAATGTAAGGGAAACATATATTATTAGTATGGATAGAGAAAAATAATTTTATGCTAAAATTGCAACATGCCAGTACCATATGAAAGAAAAATAATGTTTAATCTGTTCCCTAAACTCTGTACATCTTAGTAAATCCACCAACTCAAGGGCCAAGTGATGATTCCACTTACTTTTTTTGTCCATGTTGTTCTTTCTTCTCTGCTAACATATGCCTATTTTTCATTGTTCATATAGAAGTTCTAAAATATTGCCCTTTGACAGTAAATTTTATTTTAGTAGTAAAAGAGAAAAGTTTTTGGTGACATTGAGAAGCTCTCTATAAATAAATGAAACCCCATTACCTCTTCCCTCAGCGTGTACTGCTCAATGAGCTTCCTCAGCTTCTCTCCCAGTTCAATATTTTCCTGGTGGAGTCTGGCATTGTGCACATTATGTTGTTCCAGCTGTACTTGGATTTCATTTAGAGTAATTTGGAAATGTGCAGTTGCTTCTGTACGACTTTCTTCTTCCTCCTTTGCCTGTTGCATATTTTCCTCCTTATTACATAAAATAAATTATTTTATCAGTATATACATAAAACTCTCTGCTATAATGTGGGTTCATTTATTACTTTTCTGAAGAGTTTTTCTAAACCACAATTCTCCCCTCTCTTTTATATTCAGAAACACTCATGAAAAGCAAGCTGCTTTTGCTAAATAATCAAAGAAATGTCAATTTCCATGCTGTAAGTGTTATCTAGTCATCTAAGTATTCACTGTACTAAAATATAAGTAAGGTACTTTTCCTTAGTTTCTTCTACATTATTTCCCTCTTCAGTAGAGTTAGACTGGAATATCATCTTCTTCTTGTTGTTGTTGGTAGGTGCTGTTGATTCGGATCTAACTCCTACTGACCCTTATAGGGTTTTCAATGACTGATTGGTTTGAGATTTCTTAGGGAGTAGATTTCCACATACTTCTCCCATGTTTGCACTGCTGGGGATCAAACCCAGGTCCTCAGAGAGTGTAGAGCAGCACTCTTAACAATTGAGCTAAACCCCAGCCCAGAATATCATTTTAGGCTAGCTTACAGATTTTTAAACTTCTTTCTGTGTCACACCTACCATTTCTAAAGGTACAAATGACAAATTAAATTACTACTTCAGAAAGCTTACTCTCAAATTATTGCTAGAATACAAGTGTGAAAGACTATTACCTAAATAAACAAACAAAACCCTTGTATCAATTAAAGATCCATTTCATAAATTGTCCTATATTCCAAGGCTTTGAAGGTTTTTTGTGATAGGAGTAATGGGAGACCCTGTTCAAAGTTATACTGTAATTATACATTTCTCTAACAATACCAGTAAGGCAGTCAAATTCTTCTGATAAGTATCTAAATCATTCTAAGTTCTTTGTAGTTTTTAACATATACCTACACAAATTTTGTTATCGCCTCCTTCTTCCTTTATTGTAAGCCTACATATAAGTTCTATTCCAAAAAGTATTCACCAACAGAGAATGGTTAATGGGTAGTTCAGTAATTAACAAACTTAACATCCATCATAAAGTCTGACATGTCAGACACGCCTGTAATCCCAGTGGCTTGGGAGGTGGAGCCAGGAGTTTCACAAGTTCGAGACTAGAGGAAGACTGCGTAACTTAGCGAGACCCTGTCTCAAAAAAAAAAGTAAAGAAAAAAAAAAGGGCCTGAGTCAAACTCAGGTTAACTCAAATCTATTCTGATTAGTGTCTTCATTTCAGCAAAGTTTCTCATTCCTTACCAAAAGAAGGTATGGTAATCAACTATGTCAATGATCAGCAGAAAATCTAGTAACTCTGGGTTTCCTCAGCAATACAGGTATGAAAATAAATATCAAATGTCATCTATATTCTCTGTGATCAAATATAATAGAGATTAAGGGGTTTGTCCTTGAATTTGAACCCAAAACATATACAATCACTCTTAAAATTACCATCATCTCAAATAAACTCAGATTAAGGAAAATAATATGTAAGATCATATCTCTATATTTAAAAAATCTAAGAAATTTTAAGAATTCTACAAAGTCCTGTGCTTAGGAATCTGATCTACCTGGGAGTTTCAACCAGGAGACATCACAACTACTTCCTGATAAAGCAAGAAAAGGTAAGAATCGAAATAGAGATATACTGATTATACAAGTAGTCTAAGTGCAAGAAAAACAGAAAATAAACTAACAAACCTTTAAAATCTTATTGTGACGCTGAAGTTCCCTACAAAGAGACTCCAGTTTGCTTCTTGCCAAGATGGCCTTGCTGTGTTCACTCTGCAAATGAACTTTCTCTTTCACAATTTGGGCCTGCTTCTTCTGCAGAATCTTCATTTGCTTCTGAACATTCCTGCTCTCCTCCAGCTAAAATCAATAAACACTTTGTATTTAGGAAGTACAACACAAACATCAATTATGGTTATAAAAATTACAACTACATGGAACCTGTCTATGCCTCTTTTATCAAGCTATGACAGAAAGATATGTTAGTAAGTTAGTGTAGGAAAGAAAATAATCGTGTATGTCCATTTTCTTATAAAAGCAAACCTCATCCATGAATCAAAAACTCCCCAGGAACCTAAAGCATCTAGTTTTACTTTTCTATAATCATAAACGCCTGCAGCCATAGCCCTGTGGCATCCAATCCCGTCAGATCTCAGAAGCTAAGCAAGGTCGGGCCTGGTTAGTACCTGGATGGGAGACCGCCTGGGAACACCAGGTGCTGTAGGCTTGGGAGAAGGACCTGGCAACCCCCTCCCCAAAATCAATCTGCCATTGAAAACCCTATGAACAGCAGAGAAGCACTGACAATAGTGTTTCCCCTGTTGTACAAAGGGTCGCTATGCGTTGGATACCGACTCGAGGGCACCTAACAACAACAACAACAATAATCATATACAAAAATCTTTATTATTAAAACAGCTATCAACAGTAAGCAACAATAAGCAGCCCTCAGGATCCTTTGTGAATGAATCTCTTTTAGACTTGGAACAAATTATTTTATATTTCACACTACAAGATAAAAGTCTTTCTATAATCTAAATAAGAATTTTATAAAGAATAAAATATTGATAGGTCTAAGTTTCAACAGTAAGAGTGCTGTCAAAATTTGATCAACCATCTCTACACGCAATATGCATAAAGTATTAATACATTTATCCATATTTCTATAGAAAAAATGAGCTTTGTGAAGAAATTATGCTTTTATATCTAAGAAGTACCAGCTACTGCACGCTTAAAATGACTGTAGGTACTAACAATCAACAAGTTGTCAAGGGATATTGTTGTTGTTGTTAGGTGCCGTTGAGTCAGTATCCGACTCATAGCGACCCTCTGTACAACAGGGGAAACACTATTGTCAGTGCTTCTCTGCTGTTCATAGGGTTTTCAGTGGCATATTGATTTTTGGGAGGGGGTTGCCAGGTCCTTCTCCCAAGCCTACAGCTTCTGGTGTTCCCAGGCGGTCTCCCATCCAGGTACTAACCAGGCCCGACCCTGCTTAGCTTCCAAGATCTGACGGGATCGGATGCCACAGGGCTACAGCTGCAGGCTGTCAAGGGATAAGATGTCAAAATGACATCAATCAAGTGTACAGGGAAAAAAAGAGAATTTATCTCTCTAAGTACACAAAAACTGCACTAAAAAATCATTTGGACCGCTGGAATCTGTTCAAAGTCTACATGTTCTTTGAGAAGATTTGGTGAGAAAAATTGCTTAATTTCAACTCATTTAATCCAGTAGCACTGTGACAGCTAAATATTAAATACAATTATTAATAATGTTCAAAGAGCTGAGGGATGATATAGATTAAGTCATCAAAACAACGTATTAACCAAATGGAAATATCAATAAAAACAAAACAGAAAAAGACAAGAAATTCTAGAGCATAAAATGTAAAACTAAAATGAAAAATGCAGTACAGATATTCAAAAACAGATTTCAGCAGACAGATAAAAGTATCAATAATGCTAAAGACAGGACAAGAAAATGACCAGTTCTGAAGAACTGAAAGAAAAAGATTGAAGAAAGGCAAAGAGCCTAAGGGATTTGTTATTACCATTAAATGGACAACACTGGTTTTATGGAATCCCACAAGAAAATAGAGAAAAAAAAGAGATTTTGGGGGGAAGAAAAGGGCAAAACTGCAAATCTGACATAAAATATAAATCCACAAATTCAAGAAGCTCAACAAACTCTGCCTTGCAGCTGTACCATTGTGGCACCTGATATCGTCAGATCTCAGAAGCTAAGCAGGGTCGAGCCTGGTTAGTCCTTGGATTGGAGACCACTTGGGAACACCAGGTGCTATAGGCTTGGGAGAAGAACCCAGCAACCCACTACCAAAAAACAAGCAGCCTGTAAAAGCCCTGCGAATAGCAGAGAAGCAGTGACAGTGGTGTTTGTGACACCATTTTTGTGACAAGGAGCTGTGGCTTCTGGGGGCATCTGCGAACCATATTAACTGAATGACATAAACAAATATTGAGGTGAGCTGCCAACTGCCTAGAGGAGTTGGTTGCTATTGGGCTCACTCCAGCAATGTGGTACTTCCAGCAATGTAGTTCACTATGAGTGAACACTGACTCATTGGCACCTAACAACAAAAAACTCCAACTAGTATAAACTCAAAGACATCAAAAAGAGGGGTCAAGATGGCAGATTGATAACACCCTCTGAAAGCCATGGTGAAACAGAAGAACTAAAATAGTGATACAGAGTTTATACTGAACAGAGAAAAACAGCAAAAAGGCAAAGAGAGATAAAAAATTGACATGAGTTGGGTAGATAGCCTCAACTACAGATAAAAAAGAAGAAAACACCACCACAGGAGGACATGGTGGGAATGCCATTGGAGGTACAGTGCAGACTGCCCCAGTGGGAAAGGAGGACTGATACCCTTGTAGGTAGTTGGGAGCCCTATGGACTACAGAGCAGACTGGAAACAAACAGAAGTTGATCACTGCATGGGGGATTTAGGGGTCCACTGCCACAGTGCCAAGGAGAACAGGCACACATGTGAGTGCAGTATGACAGACAAAGGGATTCAATCTTTTACCTTCCCTTACTTTCTGCGAACAGACACATAAGGAGCTGTGGCTTCTGGGGGCATCTGCAAACCAGATTAACTGAATTACATAAACAAATATTGAGGTGAGCTGCCAAATGCCTAGAGGAGTTGGTTGCTATTGGGCTCACTCCAGCAATGTGGTACTTCCAGGTGCCCCGCCCAGGGCTCTGACACTGGGCAGCAAGAGTGGGATGAGCTAACCTGGAGCTCTGACTGTGCCAGTGCCAAGAGAGAGGCCAGAGTGCACAGAAGTGAGGAGGAATAGGTACTGGAAATGGAAAGGCTTAGTGGGCTTAGGAAGGTGAAGTGCCAAGGATTACCATGAGGCCACATTACCTGCAAACACATAAACACCTGGGTAGGCTCCTAACCTACCTGGAAGACAGTCGCAGCTGGGCACCCCTAGACACATGGTCTTCCCAGGCCGCCCACCTATGGTGTGGGTTCAGATTGCTGCTATGGATAACACAGACCTAGCCAGTGAGGCTGCAGCCACAACAGGGAGAGAGAATTCGATGGACAGTTGGGGATATGGAGCACCCATGAGAGTGGCATCTGGCAGTGTAGCTCTCAGGATCCCAGTGGGGCCAGTGGCAGTCTGTGGAATAGTGGGTCTGGAGCAGGATCATCTCACAACTGTATGGAGGGTTTTGGAGGGCACACACCCACTCTGAAAATGGATCTGTAACAGCTAGGACTGCACCTAAAATATCCAGAAGGCAGGCAGGATTCACAAAGGAACAGGTGACTGACACCTAGACTTAAACAATCAGCGTTGGTTGATGCCATGGCCATTTCTAACCATATTGTCTGACAAGGTCTACATATGGGGAAGAGGTGTTCAAGGAACTTATCTTTCAAGAAATGGACAGGGATAGGGAAAAGGAATATGTGTTTTTTGCCTTCTGGGAATAGGATTACTGCTTCTAATTATTATGTACATAATTACTTCATGTTTAGGATTAATGCTCATAACTAATATTGTATTAAACTCTAATGAAACAAACGCTGAAAGAATGGTACGACTGGGTGAATTTGTAAATCAATCAGAGGTAACGACCACCAATTGTAAGGGTTATGTGGACAATATTCTAGTTAAAGCTGATCAGCAATTTCCATTCTGGAACTCAAGCATTAAGTAATTTATGCTTCAGCTGCAGCAGGCTGAGGTGTTAGCCCCTACTTGGACCGAAGTGCCCCTGCCTATAGTAGCTAAGGTTTACAAGGAAAGTATAGAACAATCAAAAGAATACATAGGCCTGTTCCCACAGTACAAAAGCCTCCTTGACAATTTAGCATGGAGATGCTTATCTGTTTAAAGGCAGACCTTGGCTCCCAACTGGAGGAAAGAATGGATACACAGCATGGGGAGGTGCTTATCTGTCTAGAGGCAGACCTTGGTTCCCAGCTAGAGAAAAGAGTACAGGCTATTGTTCTGGTCAGCCTGACCCTCCACTGCCTTATGTAGAAACATGTAATGAACAAGGAGTTAGAATGATAAATAAGGATAGAGTTTAAACACCCTATTATAGCTTAGCATTTATGAAAAGCCTGAGAAGAGACAGACCTTCCAGGTGTTTGTTACCTAAAGATAGTAAAGTTTATGCTTTGGGCTATGGGATATGATTAACAGGTACTGTGAAACTTTGTTTCGTGGATAACTGCATGTGT
The DNA here is from genome assembly GCA_007922755.1 of Pedetes capensis. Lineage (NCBI taxonomy): Eukaryota > Metazoa > Chordata > Mammalia > Rodentia > Pedetidae > Pedetes > Pedetes capensis. Next base: position 9,627 of record VMDO01034438.1, read on the forward strand.
TACCCTTACTGCTTATATGACCTAAGCCTAAAAGACTGTGTAAAAACTGAGCTATCTGAGCCATAAACAGAACAGAATCACACTGCCTCCGAATTGCTGTGTCTCTGTCTCCCATTGCCTACTCCTCACCTGCCTTCAGGGACCCCTGGATCCTAGGCTGCAGCTAGTCTGTGGCAGGTTGATCTGTTTTTGGATTATTTTCTTCTTTCTTTTGTATGTTTCTATGTTTTTTATTTGTTGTTTTATATATTGTTATTGTTTTGTTGCTGAGCTCTATTGGTTTTAATTTAGTTTTTATTTTTGCTTTCCCCGCGATCACTTTTTCTCTTCCTCTACTTCTAGGTTATCCCAGTCAGTTAACAGTAATACTGTCAATACTTCCCAGATTTATTTGTTAAAACCAAAATAGGACATCTCCAATCCTTGTATTTACTATATCTCCTGGACTGTTTATACATGTTTCATATAAGGGAAAAATAGATTTATAATTTTGCCAAATCTTTTCTCATTCATACTCCAACATTCTCCCCTCCCTTTGCACTTCTTCCTTACCCTGTTCCTGTCCCTACTCCCTACACACCTGACTTATCAGATTTTCATCTTTCTGTCATCAATACCTATAATATACTCAATATCTATCCCCCCAAACCTATTTGTCACTATCTCTAACAACTTCTTCCCACAGGGATCTTTTTAGAGAGCACCTGGCTTCAAACAAGATTAACCATAATTATAAAGGTGATAGTGAACAAAGCTATCACTTTAGCAGCAGAAGACTTTCTACACTGTGCGTGATGTGGGACACAAAGATCTCAAAAGAAGGCATTAAACCAAGGATAATCCAAACATATAAGGACATAATAACCAGACTAAGAAATGTCTAAAACATAACCCAGAATCTTATGAAATATGAAAAAGCAAGACAAAGTAGATACCCCTAATAACCACGATCCTTTAACAAATGAAATTAAAGACAGCCAAATCCTAGAAATGCCAGAAAAAGAAATTAAAAGTCTGCTTATAGGTATGTTAAAATACCTCAAAGATAGGAAAGCCAAACAGATCACTGAAACTGAAATACTGGACAAAGAAGCATGCAACTTAGAAAAAATACAGCAAAGTAATCGAGATCCTGAAAAAGAACCAAACAGAAATCCTGGAATTAAGAAGTATAGTTTGTCAAATAAAGGGACAGTAGAATCTAATATATCCAGCTTGGAAAAGGAAAAATCTGAATATCAGAGAGAGAAGAGCTTACTTATTCAAATACCAAGAAGCTCAAAAAGATGAAAAAGTATAATCAGTATTTTCATGAGGTCTTTGAAAGACTGAAGAGACATGACCTTTTAGTTCCTGGAGTACCAGAAGGAGCTGAAACTACAGCTGGAGGCATAGAAAAATCTAACCAATGAAATAATATATGAAAACTTCTCAAACCTAAGGGAAGGAATGGACATCAAAACCACAAAAGTATCCAGAACACCAAACAGAGTAGACCAGAACAGATGTTCTCCATGACACATTATAGTTGGAATGCTGAATCTACAAGGCAAAGAGACTACTTTAAAGGTTGCAAGAGAAAAATGTCAGCTCACTTAAAAGGAAAACCCATCAGAATATCAGCTACCTTTCCAACCTCAACCATAAAGGCAAGAAAAGCATGGTTACGCTTTTCAAGTCCTAAAAACAAATAACTGCAAACAAAGAATAACATATGCACCAAAGTTTCCTTTAAAATAGATGGAGATATTAAGACTTTCCATGATAAATACAAGTTTAAGAAATTCTTGACCACCAGGCAAGCATTGCAAAGGATAGTTATGAAAGACAAACCCAAATGCAAGACCATAAGAGACTACTTTGAGACAGTATACTCCCAAAACATGAAAATATGAAGAAATGGATAAATTCTTTCATCCTTAGGATGTATCAAAACTAATCCCAAAGATATAAACAAGATTAAACAACATATAACAAGCAATGAAATTTAGGCAGTAATAAAGAACCTTCCAACAAAGAAAAGCCCAGGTCACGATGGATTCTCAGCCAAATTCTACCAAACCTTTAATGAGGAATTAATACCTATCTACTTCAAATTTTTCCATAAAAAAATGGAAGGTATACTTCCAAAATCCTTTTATGAAGAGATTATCAAAACCAGAGTAAGGATTCTACAAAAAAAAAAATAACTATAGACCATTTTCCCTGGTGCACATTGATAGAAACCCTCTCAATAATGTGCTTGCATCCAAATACAGCAACACATAAAAAGGATTATACACAATGATTAGATGTCCATACATGTAAGGCTGGTTCAACATCTGCAAATCAATTAATGTAATTCAACACATCAAAAGTCTTCCAGATAGAAATCACATAATTATCTCAATCAAGGCTTGAAAAAGCTTTTGACAAAGGTCAACATTCTTTCATGATCAATGTCCTGAAGAATCTGGGTATAGCAGGAACATATCTCAATATTATAAAGGCCATATATGACAAACCTATGCCCAACATTGAATTAAATGGGGAAAAACCTGAAAGCATTTTCTCTAAGATCAGGATAAAGACAAGGATGCCCACTCTCTCCTCTGTTATTTAATACTGTGTTTGAGGTCCTAGCCAGAGCAATCAGGCCAGAGAAAGACAGAAAAGAAACAAATAGGGAAAGAAAAAGCCAAATTATACCCACTTACAGTATATCCTACCTGAGTTCACAGGTTTGATGAATTAGATACTAATGATGGGAGACCAGATGAGTTGTGGCATGATATCAAAGATATCATTCATGAGGAAGGCAAAGGTTATTTAAAAGATAGGAAAAAAATGAGCACAGGCAAAGGTTATTTAAAAGACAGGAAAAAAATGAGCACAGTGGCGTATACTTGTATCCCAGTGACTCGGGAGGCTGAGGCAGGAGGATTGCAAGTTCGAGACTAGGGGCAGTCTATATAATTTAGCTAGACTCTGTCTCAAAAAGTAAAAAATTGGGTTGGGGTGAAGCTCAGTGGTCCAGCACTTGCAGAACATGCAAGCACAAGGCCCTAGGTTCGGCCCCCAGCACCACACACACACACATACACACACACACACACAAAAAAAAAAAGGGGAAAAAAGAAAAGACCAATTACGTGTCAATAGACTCTGGAATTTGCCCTTCAAGGATGTGCAGCTAAAGTAAAAGGAAGACATGATGAAGTTAAAGAACTAAACACAAGATTTCAAACAGCAGCTGAAGAATATAATATCAAATATTATAACAACATCTGCAAAGATCTGAAGATAGAAAACCAAAAGAAAGGAACATACTCTGTTTTTCTCAAGCTTAAAGAACTGAAGTAAAAATTCAAGCCTCAAGTGGCATAGTGAAGGATTTTACAGGGAAAATATTAAATGATGCAGAAAACGTCAAAAGATGGAAGGAATACACAGAGTCATTACACCAAAAAGAACTGGTAGATGACCAACAATTTCAATAGGCTGTACATGAATAGGAACCAATGGTACTGAAGGACAAAGTAGAAGCTTCCTTGAAGGAATTGGCAAAACACAAGAGTCCAGGAATTGAAGGAATATCAACAGAGATGCAACACAGGAGGTGCTAACATGTTTATGTCAAAGGATTTGGAAAACAGTTACCTGGCCAGCTCACTGTGCTTATTCCCAAGAAAGGGGATCCAACCAAATGTGGAAATTATCAAATGGTATCAAGATAACATGCAGGTAAAATTTTGCTAAAGTTCATTCAAAAGTGACTGCAGCAGTATATACACAGGGAACTAACTGCCAGAAAATCAAGTCAGATTGAGGAGAGGGCCTGGAACTAGGCACATCATTATTGATGTCAGATGGATATTAGCCAAACACAGAGAATACCAGAAAGGCATCTATGTTTTAGTGCCTATGCAAAGGCATTTGACTATGTGGACCATAATAACATTGAAAAGGGCTAGAGTTTAGCTCAGTTTAGCATGCTGCTCTGCATGCTCTGAGGCCATTGGTTTGATAACCCACAACTGTAAAAATGGGAGAAGAACCTGGTAGCCCAATTCTGAAACAATCCCCAGTCTTCCATTAAAAACCCCATGAATAGCAGAGAAGCACAGACAGTGCTAGATATGGCACAGTGCCGGGGAGTGTTTCTTCCTGCTTTATATAGGCTTCCTATGAGTCAGACTTGACTTGACAGCAGCTAACAACAGCACTTATAAGAAATCTGTACTTGACAGGAGACAGTTGTTCAAACAGAACAAGGAAACCCTGTCTGGTTTAAAGTCAAGAAAGATGTGCATCAAGCCTGTGTCCTTTCACAATACCTCTTTAATCTCTACACTAAGGAAAAAAACTGAGAAGTGGGTCTTTATGAAGAAGAACATGGCATCAGGATTTCAGGAAGACTCATTAACTACCTGCTTTATGCAGATAATACAACTCTGCTTGGTGAAAGTGAAGAATTAAAATATCTACTGATGAAGATCAAAGAACACAGCATTCAGTATGGATTTGCATGTTACTGAAATATAACTGATATAAATTCCAAATAAAACTTTAAGATACTAAATGTAATCCTAACAATAAATACAATAAATGACTATAAAATACAAAAAAAATTCAGAAAGCATTGTTTTACTCTGAACAACTAAAGACAAAATACACAGCAAAGGTAGAAAACAAATAGCTAATCTTTCCTTATCAATAGTCACTTTACACAGAAATGGGTTGAACTCTCCAAATGAAAGCAGAGATTGGTACAATGCATTTAAAAATATAATCCAAACAAATGCTATCTACAAGATATTCTCTGCAGATTTAAGACCACAAAGTTTGAGTAGAAACAATAGAAAAAATCCATGCTAATGACAACAGAAAGATGTGACAACTACATTAACAGCTAACCTTTATTAAGGTGCCAATACCACTCAAAATGAGCACTCACTTAGTTGAAGTTAAAGAACTTCAGAGAACTCAACTCAGTTATTATCAAAATCTCAAAGACATTTAAAATCCCAACATTTTTTGGACAAGTAGAAAACTACACTCTAAAATCACATAGAACCTGGAAGGGCCCCAATTAGTTAACCATGTAAAAGAACAAATTCAGAGGTCTCACACTTCCTGATTTCAAAACTCACTTTAAAGTTTCAGTAATCAAAGCTAGGGGCAATGACTGATAGCTACAAACCTAGCAACTGGGAAGGTGGAGGAAGGAAGATGAAGATTTGAGGCCAGAGGCAGCTTATGTAACTTAGTGAAACTCTATCAGGATACAAACTAAAAAGTGGGCTATGGGTGTAGTTCAACTTGTATACTTGCAAAGTATATGTGAATCCCTGGGCTCAATCCCTAAGCACTGCAAAAAAAAAAAAAAAAAAAAGATAAAAAAAGATTTCAGAAATCAAAACTGTGTTACTGGCATAAAGATAGGACAGACATATAAATCAATACGGTAAATAAAGCACAGAAGTCAATTCTCACATAATGTAAGATCAAGTGATTTTCACAAGGTGCCAAACCATTGAAAAGGGAAAGAACAGTCTTTTCAACAACTGGTGTTAAGTCTAGATAACCACAAACAAAAGAACGAAGCTAATATTTAAATAACTCAGATGGACCTCTGAAAATGTTTTACAAACCTAAATAATGCTAAAACCATACTTCTTAACAGAAAACCTCTAGAGGAAAAGATTCATTATGTAGGATGACAAAAGATAACAAAATACAAATTGGACTTCATGAAATATTTTAAACATAGTGGTACCTCAGTGTTTAAATTGCTCCTTGCCCAAACATTTCAGTCCTAGACCAATATTTTGCAAGAGTTTTGGTTTGGTGCTTGACCACTTGCTCAGCACTTAAGCACCTTGCCAGAAACTGTCTGAGATGACAAACTTACTGACTTACTCATTGCTTTCAGGTGAAGTAAAGGGGAAATCATCAGTTTTCATGACAATTTCAAGCAAGAAAGACTTGCCCTGGTCCTGTTTTTTGTTTATTCATTTGTTTGTTTGTACATATATATGCTCGGTACTAAGTCAGTGCTTTCCTGCTATTCATAGAGTTTTCAATGGCTGATTGTTTCGGGATTGTTTCAAGAGTGGGTTGTCAGGTTCTTCTCCCATTTTATTTTTCATGGTAACACCTAATCTCACAAGAATTAAAAAAAGAAAAATCAAATGCAGAACTGGTAGTGCATGCTTATCACTCTCAGCTGCGGAGAAGGCAAAGGCAAGAGGATTGAGTTCCAGGCCACAGTGGGCTACACACCCTGAGACCATCCTGGGCAACTTAAAAAAAAAACCTGTCTCAAAATTAAAAACAAACAAACAAAAAGACTGGGGATAAAGAGCAGTGGGAGAGTGCACACCTGACATTCTGAGACACAGTATCCAAGCCCTGTAACAGAAAAAAAAAAAAAAAAAAAAGAATAGTTATCCCTTCTCTAAGATGAATTCTTTGAGCAATTCTTTAAAAAGCAAATCTGTACCCTCCAATGAAATGCTAAATATCAGAAGGTAAATAATGTTAGATTCAAGTTTCTAGAGGCCTGGACCAAAACCTTTGGTAACAACTGGAGGAAACATGTACAAAATATAATATTTTAGTCTCTCTTTTCTTTCTTTCATTTTTTTTTTTTCTTTCTGTGGTACAGCAAGGCTGCACCTGGGCCCTTATGCATTTATGCTTGCTTTGCAAGCATTCTGCTATGGAGCTGCACTCATAGCTCCATTTTTATTTTTTAAATTGAGACATGGTCTAAATTATACAAGCTATCCCTGGCCTCAATCCTGCAATCCTCTTGCTTCCACCTTGAGAGTCACTGGGATTTCAGGCATGAACCATTACACCCAGCTTATTTTAGTCATCTTAATGCAACTCCATACCCAACCAATTTTAAGGTATCTTTTAAGATCATTTATAATTTTCAAGATCATGATGTGATTTACATTAAGTACTGCTTTATACTAACATACTACATTACTGCTGGTCAATTTGCTCTTCCTACTCTAATGGTTATGACTGACTGCTGATGTCACATCTTCTTTTATTCTGTTTTCCTGCATCTCTCAATATACACGAGAGTTAACTCAAAATGGATAAAAGATCTCAACATAAAACCAGAAACTTTAAAACTCATAGAAGGCAAGATAGGCAATACACTCCATTATATAGGCATTGGAAAAGATTTCCTTAATAGGACCCCAATTGCTCAAGAAATTGCAACAAGAATAGATAAATGGGACCACATCAAATTAAGAAGCTTCTGCACAGCAAAAGAAACAATTAACAGAATCAAGGAAACCGCCACAGAATGGGAAAAAATCTTCGCATTTTATACATCTGACAAAGGTCTAATTA
>VMDO01034439.1:0-16965 GCA_007922755.1 Pedetes capensis
CACAGACTGTCTCTGGCCTTGAAGTTGTACTCTTGCCTTAGTCTCCTAAATCCCTGGTATTGTATGTGTGCGTCACAGTGCCTGGCAATAAAATGAAAGGTTTCTACACATCAGCAATACCCAAGTAGAAAATACTAAATACTAATCATATGACAACAAAATCACAAATTTTTTAAGAATTATCCTACTCAATATGCAATCTGGATTCAAAAATTTAAACTCTCTATAAAAAACCTAATTATATTTGAATAGAGAAAGAAATTTATAGAGGAAATAGACAATGGTCAAAATGAAAAAAAGAAAATAGTTATACAGAATCTTAAAATGTAAATGTAGAACTTAAAATGTAAAAGTTGAACTTAAACTGATAAGTACATTTAAGAGTTGAATATATGAAGTATAAATAATGTTGGGAAAATGGCATTAAATATGAAAAGATTACAATATTAACACCTTTTATACTTACTGAAGTATCAGAGTAACCAATCGAATAGCTTCCACAGCAACATCATATTCTTTATCAAGTGTCATTGATACAATGCGGTCCTGAAAAAAGTTATAAGCAAAATAACTATGAACATGAACAAGCCAAGACAAACGTATGGTAATGTATTCTGGGTTATATGGGTTATATGTGCAACATTAACGATGGGCTAAATGAGAAGTGTTCCTCTTGAAACCACATTACCATGATCCTTGCAAAAAGTAAGTGTTAATTTAAATGTTCATAATTTAAACTCTTTCTCATCAATTGTTATTACCTAAACACTGACATGTAAACTGCTAGTTATAATATTAATATTTCAATAAAGAAATTCTTATCTTAAGCAAGACAGCCTTCTTTCAAAGGCAGTAAAGAACTTATTCTGGGTACATCTGTTGTAAAGAAAGATTCATTGATCATTTCAGGAGTTTATTTAAAGAATAGCAACTAAGGCAGGCATGGTGAGGTGTGCTTCTAATCCCAGCACGCAGGAGACAGAGGCAGGACTGACACAAGTTCCAGGCCAGCTTGGGTTACATTGCAAGGTGCAGGCCAATGTGGGCTATGCACAGTGAGTTGTTGTTGCTAAGTGATGTGAAGTTGAGTCCAACTCACAGAGACACTACGTAAAACAGAATGAAACACTACCGAACACTGTGGTATGCCATGCCCAACACTGTGGCATGCAGATAATCTTTTTTTTTTCTGATACTGTATTTGACAGTGGTTCTCTGCTATTCATTGGGTTTTCAATGGCTGGCTGTTTCACAAATGGGCTGCTGAGTCCTTCTCTCTAGTTTGTCTTAGTCTGGAAGCTCAGCTGAAACCTGTCCACTATGGGTGGCCCTGTTGGTATCTGAAATACACATGGCCTCAGCATCACAGCAACAAACAAACCCCCATAGCATGATAATCTGACAGACACAAGGAGGACACAGGGAGATCCTGTCTCAAAATACAAACAAGAAGAAAAACAAAACCCCCACAACAACAAAGAATAAGAACAAACACTTTTTATGGTAAGGGCATTTGCAAAACTAGCTATAACTAGCATTTATAAAGTGAAAAATAAAATAAACTCACCCTTTTTGATACTTACCTTGAATCGATTAGTAAACAGCTCCAATTTGGGGAATAATTCTCTATTGGTATATAGGCTCTGTAGAGCTTTCAAACACTTCAGCCTGACTTCCCCTTGCTTCAGAAATACAAATAAAAGTACAAAAGAAAGTAGTTAATCTCATGCCACAAAGGATAAAAATATTTTGAAGTCTCTATAAAGAATAAAATAAATTTTGTCAAGTAGTAGGATAGCCATTAGCAGGCAACATGGAGGAAAAAGGCATTTTAACTGACTGCATCCACCCTTAATGGATGAAACCATGTGCACTAAAGACATTTCCTAATGGGCCCCACATCCTGATCCAAGCCATTGAACCATTTTACAAAACAAAGACCTCAGGCTTCATACATTCTAATTCATAACAAGGGCTTCTCCCAAGGAGCCTGAGGCTCCCATCACCTTAGGCGCCCACAGTTGGGTGCCCAGGACCAACCTCACAGGGGAGTGCCCTAGGTTAATTAAAATTTGAGGGAACAAGTCCCCAACATGTTCTCTTAAGAGGCCAGCATTTATGACTCAGATGTGTACTGTTACTCTTTTCTTAAGCATCTCGGTTTCTTTTCACCAAATGCCCATACTTAAATCTAAAGTGTATACAGACTCTTATCTGTAATTAATAAATGCTCTAGTTTTGTTTCACTTTCTGGGTTTCCCTGAAATCCTTTTCTGAAAAGAGGCCACAGATTTGGCTTAAACTGACTAGAGGTCCCCACTAGAACCCCTCAGGCTAGGCAGCAACGCTGAGCTGCATTTTTCATTGCAGCTCACAATTTCAGTTTAATCATTCAACTTCATACTGCAATTCAATACAGGATGAAACTGAGCAATTACACAGTCTGTGTTGAATTTAGATTTAATTAAAAATGCACTGAAAATCTTGTTATTGTTCGGTGCCCTCTAGTTCTACTGGACTCATAGTGACCCTCATAGGGTTTTCAGTGGCTGATTGTTTCGGGATTGCCTCAGGAGTGGATTGCCACATCCTTCTCCCATTTTTGGGGTGCTGGGAATCAACTCAGGACTTCAGAGACTGTAGAGCAGCACTCTACCAACTGAGCAAAATTGCAGCCCCACTGAAAATCTTAGTCATTACAAATAACTTACACCTTTTCCAAACATTATTGATTATGACTGATCATCGTGGAGTACTGCCCACATTATCCTGTGGCACTCAGAATTTTTAACCTATGATTATAATTAGAAAAGGTATGACTATTTGTCCTTCATGTAATTATGGAAAAATTCTGTGGAAAAACAATTTCATATTTAAGGGTCATCATTCATTCATGCAATAACTATTTACTGGATCCCTTTTACATTCCAGGGAAAGCATTTAGAAAAACAGATAATTATAAAAATATTTAGAACAGAGTCACAACAATATAGTGAAGAATCCTAGGGATGCTATTTGGTAGCAGAATGTCTCAAATAAAGACATTAACTTGGAGTAGATGATGTTGGTGTATTTGAATTCATCTAGAAATCTAGCTGGCTCTCTGAAAGGATTCAACGGCAACCGAAGTTTTCCACGCTCCAAAAGAAGTCATGGGCTGTAACAGTAGGAGTCCAAGTTCTGAACAAAACTAGGTTTTATTTGCAATTCTATAGTTTATTAGCTACATGTGAGACAGCAAATAGATTAATCATTCTGATACTCAGTGCTTACATTTATAAAATTGTTATAAAGATTAAATGCAGGGGTATGTTGGTGAAAGTATTAACAACCAATTCTGGGGAACAAGGCCTATTTTATTACATTTGTTATTGTTATTGTTAGGTGCCGTCGAGTTGGTATCCAACTCATAGCGACCCTTTGTTCAACAGGGGAAACACTATTGTCAGTGCTTCTCTGCTGTTCATAGGGTTTTCAATGGCAGATTGATTTTTGGGAGGGGGTTGCCAGATCCTTCTCCCAAGCCTACAGCTTCTGGTGTTCCCAGGCGGTCTCCCATCCAGGTACTAACCAGGTCCTGCTTAGCTTCCGAGATCTGACGGGATCGGATGCCACAGGGCTATGGCTGCAGGCTTATTACATTTATAGACTTCTGTAAATCTCTTCCATGGCCAATATTGAACTACCAATTGTAAGGTCCCAACACCCATGGCCTGCTACCTGCAGATAAACAATCCTTAAGAGAACTAGATGACCCACCCACCTCAGAAAGAAATTACTTCCAGCAGCAGTAGCAGAGGAGAAAAATCGCCAGGCTCTAAGTCTAAAGTGAGAAGTCAGCAGGATTGCATCAGCTAGTTCCTCTTTTGCAGAAGCTACTTCCTCCTCTTATATCTGTCCCCCATTACCATACCCAAAGGACCCTATAGGAATAACTCCCTCTTAGCAGCTGGCTGCTGCTTTTAGTAGGAATAGCCTGCCTTTACTGGAGTCTTTCTAAAAAAAGCCTTTTACTTTATGTATGGCCTAGTATGATGGTGATCTACCTCCACTTGGACCTAACATATGGTGCTGAAACCTAGGAGGTTGTAGGCAGTGGTCACAGCCTCTGGGATTGGATTGAGATCTCACCTTACCAGACACTGGGACTTTGCCCTTCATTGCTCAAATTGGCTAAACAAGGTAAATTTGTATTTTTTTCCCATTTCATCAAGTTTATTTTGGCTTCTCTCTCATTCTGTTCCAGGATGCTCCATGAGCCACAACCAGGTCCCTTTGGAAATCCAGTACTAGTTGGAGTGCTCTCTCACTGATGCTTAGCCAGGGTTTGCCTCTTGGGACCCGTCTCACCTAGAGATACCTGATTGTGGGGGACTCTTTCTATTCCCTCTGCTTCAAGTAGGGGACCCCCTTCTCCTAGCACCAGGCACTGAGGACGAGTTGGAGAAGTAGCAAGCTTCCCGTTATGGGTAATTCTCAATCATCTATCTTGTGGACTATTCTGCTTAGCTGTCACCTAAAAAGCCTTCAGATCTTGGGCCTGGCCCAGGATTTGAGACCTAAATGGCTTATTTTTTTAAACTGTAATTTTGCCTGGACCCAATATATATTGGATAATGAATCCCAATGGTCCCGGAATGGGACCTTTGATCTCAATATTTTGACAGACCTAGATAATCACTGCAGAAAGCTGAAAAAAAGGGGGGTGGGGCATGGCTGAAGTTCCCTACGTCCAGGCCTTCTTCGAACTCAGAACATGATCAGCCTTTTGTGATTCTTGTCTTCCTTCTCAAGTTTACATTCTCCACCAGATATTTTCAATTTCTAATCACAATAATGATCCTTCCTCTTTCTCTTCTTTTGACCTACCAGGTCATCCTCCTCCTATAGCTCCAGGTCCTTTCCCAAACCAACTCACTCCTTACCCAGTACCCCAGCCTCTGCCTTAGCCTCACCAAGTCTCCCACCCACCTCCTCCTATATCACCATTCCATACCTGATTTGTTACCCTTTTTGGCTCTCTACCCTCCCCTAATTTTGGGACCTCTTCACAAGTTAGGAATTTCTGTTGTGGGTATTGATGGTAGCGTTTCTGAACCATTAGCCCCAGGAAATGTCCTGTACCTTTAAGATCTACATTTTTCTCCATTCCTTTTTGATTCTGCCTACCTATCCCACTCTTTTATTGAGCCAAGACATTCTTGCAAAATTTAAAACTATCCTCCTCTTTTTAGCCCCCTGCCTGGGACACTCTGACCCCTTCCTATCCCTCTGCTCTGCATATTACAAGATTCTGACCCACTCTCTAAGGTCCCCAGAGTCCCCACTGATCCTAATTTAGTAGATTCTGAAGTATGAAATGTCAACTCCCCTTCCCCAGCATCACATCATAACCCTATAAAGATACACTTAAAGGATTCCTCCCAAATCATTTCCAAGAAACAGTACACTATGCCTACTCAAGCCCAACAAAGACTGTTGCCTATTATAAACCACCTATTAAAAAAGGGCCTACTTAGGCCTACTAATTCACCTTATACTGCTATTCTTCCCATCAAAAGCCAGACAGGTCATACCGTCTAGTCCACGCCTCTGTATAATAAACCAGCTGTAACCTCTATTTATCCCCTTGTCTATAACTCCTGTACTATCTTCTCTAAAATTCCTCTCTCTACTACTCATTTACAAACATGTATCTTTGTTTTCCTACCAATTGGACAGGGACTTGTACTCTAATTTTCCTCACTCTAGACATGCAAATAGCCCCTAATAGCCAATCATTTTCAGTACTTCTATCCATCCCTATAAGGCCCAAATGCTTGGCACCTGGCTCTGTCAGAGATTCATTACAAACATTTATGCAAAATTATGTTTGAAAGATGTTAAGTGCTATTAAAAAATATTGTGTAAAATAACGGGAAACATGATTTCATAATGAGTTGTATCCTCTTTGTGGGGAAGGGGTAGCTTTTTTGAGATAAAGTCTTACTACATAGCCCAGGCTGTCCTTGAACTTGCAATCTTCCTGCCTTAGCCTCCACAGTGCTGAGATTATAGGTATGTGCCACTACATCTAGCTCCATAAGTACTTTTAAGGGACAATAATTTATTCTTACAGGAGAATATTTAAATGGGAATACTGTGAAAGAATTAAAATGAACCAAATTCGGGTAAGTTAACTGTCAAGGAGTTGATGTGTTAGTATATGGCAGATGTAAAGGGAATAGAGAGGAATAGTAGTCTTGAGAGGGACAGAATGATAGAGCTAAAAAGGTTTTAGGTGACCTTAAGAGAACAGGATATAGAATGAGTCAACAAAAACAAGAAATGAGATGGACTAACAAAATATAGATCTTGTCTAAGTACCACAAATATTCTGATATGGGGTATCAAGCATACTGAAGAAAATACATAGAGTTCTACACACACAAGGTACTATAGTTTGAATGTAGTTTGGCCCTGATAAAAACTTAAGTTGAAGCTTGGTCCCCAATGTGATGATGAGAGGAGGTCAGTCTTTTAGTAGGAGTTTGGGCCATTAGGGAAGAATGGAGGAATGCTTCTCTTGCAGGAATGGGGTAACTATAGTGGGAGTTCAGTCCCTTATACAGCTCCTGCACACACTCATTGCTGGATCACTCATGAGGCCCTTACCAGAAGTCAAAACAGATACTGAGGCCGTGCTCTTGGACTTCCAGAACTGAAAGTCCAAATAACCTCTTTCTTTATAAATTACCCAGTCTCAGGTATTCTGTATAGAAAAAGAAAATGAACTAAGACACAAAGTAAAAGCAAAAGTGATACAGAGTTGCTGTTGTTGTTAGGTGCCCTTGAGTCAGGCCCAACTCATAGCGACCCTACAAACAACAGACAAAGCACTACTCAACACTGTGCCATTTTCAGCACTATTATCAGTGCTCCTCTGCTATTCATAGGATTTCCAATAGCTGACTGTTTTGGAAGTGGGCTGCCCGGTTCTTCTCCCAAGCCTACAGTGCCAGGTATTCCCATTCAAGTAATAACCAGGCCCCACCTGCTTAGCTTCCAAGATCTGATGAGATCAGATGCCACAGAGCAGTTTAGACAAATTGCAATACATAAAGAAAGGCAACCAAGGTCATGAGCATAAATCCAAAAAGATTAGGATATGTAGCCTAAAACACAGAGACTAGTATTACTGTATTTAAATTAGACATATTCAGTATCACCCCCAAGGCAGAATTCAAATGAATGGGTTGCTGTTGTTGTTAGGTGCCCTGGAGTCAGTATCCAACTCATAGTGACCATACATACAACAGGTGAAACACTATTGTCAGTGCTTCTCTGCTGTTCATAAGGTTTTCAATGGTGGATTGATTTTTGGGAGTGGGTTGCCGGGTCTGTCTCCCAAGCCTACAGCACCTGGTGTTCCCAAGAGGTCTCCCATCAAGTACTAACCAGGCCTGACCCTGCTTAGGTTCCTAGATCTGACTGGATCAAATGCCACAGGGCTAAGGCTGCAGGCAATGAGTGGGTAGAGAAATAACTACTTCGTTAAAGATTGTCTTTCTGTTGACCAAAACTTATAGTAAAAAGTTACATTTAAACATTTTTCTTAATTAGGAGGGTAGACTAGGTTATAACCTCTAAAATTCTAAAATCAAAACAGAAGTTTCATCAGCTCATTTGAAAGATGCATAGCATGAATCTGGGAGAGAGGCCATAGCCTATAAAGGATATGAAAACAGCTGACTATAACAAGAGAAGGAAAATGACTCTAGTTCTCAGAGAAAAAAAAGATACAAGGAGATAAGAATGAGGATGACAAAAGAAACCTTTAGAGAGGATTACTTAATACTTATGCTCTTTTATAAATTAAGTAATTAGAGATTATAGGAGAGGTTTAAGAAACCAATCCACTGAATACAGCATATATGATTTTAGCAGCAATGTACAAAAGAAATCTCTTCCTTTATTTAGACATTGGATTTCTACAAAAACACTTTAGGGACAGCTCAGTGGATATATCTGTCTACCATGTATAAAGGCTTGGATTTGGGCAAAACAACACAAAAGAAAAACACAGCAAAAAACCAAAAACCAATTTAATGATTTTTTCAAAAACTGATGGGTTATTTATGGGTAAATAATATCAAATCAGTTTTCCCCCCAGACTTTGTGGTCCTATATGAAATTCTGTTAAAGCTGGTAACAGTTTCATAAGTTCAGAAGGATACTCTACCAGGGAGGTGGGAAGAATTGAGGTGATAGTGATAGAGAATAAAATCATAAAGCTTTAAATCTGTTCCCACTAAAAAGACTTTCTTGCTGGCTTTAAGAGTGTGTGTACAAATTCATGTAGGTGCACTGTACAGTTCTACATTTCTCATATTGCAGTAACATCTTAATGGATCAATCTGAGATGGGCTTAAACACAAAGATCCCAATTTAGATTAGGGACATACAAAAAACAAACAAACAAACAGAAAAACCCAAACAACCCAAATAGAATCTAGCTTGGAATTTATTACTGCAAAGAAAAGGATATAAAAAGACATATCTTTTGGAAAACATAATTAGATTTTCCTTCAAATGAAGTGTGTATGGAGGGAGAAGAGGGGGAATACTTTTGTCATCAATTAAAAACTATGAAGCTAAGCAACCAACTTGTAAATATCTATATATAAAAATGTCCTATAAAATTCCTATGGGACCTCTAATTATAATTAATATAATTTTGTGATTTTCTAAATATCTCTGATAATACTTAGGATAATCATACTTTTAAAATGCTGATAGTGATAAGATATAAAAAATAAGTCTAATTGTGAAATTTGTCTTTAAAAGTCTAAGAATATAACTGCATTTAAAAATGTCTTCCAACAGCTATGATACTTTTAATAGTTCAAAGACAATACAGCAACTTAAAATAAACTTTTAAGATTTCTGTATGTATGAATAGCTGGTAGTTGAAGTTATAGGATGTCAAGTCTTTTTTTAAAATAAAAAGTCCAATAATTATTTCTACGTTCGGTTATTTTGAGGATTACTTATTCATGATGTGGGATTTTTTCTTAAAATCAGAGCCTTTTCTGAGAGGTTAGAGGTAAGTCACCTATTCAGAACTCCAACAAATCTATTTAACTCTGAGAAAACACTTTACTGTGATACAATACTATAGAATTAAAAACATAAAAGCTTAATTTTTATATATTAAGAAAACCTAGAAATCTCCTTTGATTCCAAACTAGAAAAGGAGTGGTATTATCTTCTTGGAATATGCATGTCTTTTGTTATAAGTATAGACACACCAGGTCCTCAGTCTTGATTCAAGACAGCATTGCAGAGTATTCATGCATGAGCCAATGTTTCAATTTTCATCATGGCTTCCAAGCTAATAGTTATTCAGTTGTATTATCTTAAATTTCATATTACCACTCTTAAAAAAATCAACTACTGCAATTTTGATTTTGACAAGCATTATCTTCGATCAAAGCTGAGAAGACTGCTGGGTGTGGTGGCGCACGCCTGTAATCCTAGCGGCTCAGGAGGCGGAGACAGGAGCGGCTCGGGAGGCGGAGACAGGAGAATCGCAAGTTTGAGACCAGACGCAGTCTGCGTAATTTAGCGAGACCCTGTCTCAAAAAGTAAAAGCACCTCAGTGGTCCAGCACTTGCAGAGCATGCAGGCGCGAGGCCCTGGGTTCAACCCCCAGTACCAAAAAAAAAAAAAAAAAAAAGAAAAGAAAAGAAAAAAGTTGAGAAGACTGTTACTTACTCTGTCATGAAGAGTCCAGCCAACATATTTTAGGTAACTGTCATTCAGGAAGGCATCACTATACATTTTCATCCATACTCCAATCTCTTCAATACAAATGGCTCTAATCTCAGCAATTGCATCACTATAGGGGGGAGAAGGGAGACAAACCTCTGGTTTATATCCAAAGTTGAAATGCATTCAAACTCATTTTCAATAAACAAGTTATAAGTATTATTTATAATGCTATACTTATATCTTCACTAACAAAGCCATTCAACTTGAGTATCTTCTGTTCTTTATATGGTTTCTGTAAGATAAAAACTACAAATACTATACTGAAAACACCTTATTTTGGCCCAACTGCTCTATTATCATAGGGCAGGCAAGACATCTTAAGCTGTCTGAGAGCCCCATTACAATTATGAAACCAACAAACATATTAAATCTTCTGAGAAACCAGAGTACTAACTTCCAAGTACAGAATAATGCAGAGCTCAAAAATTGTTTCTCTAGCTAGTTGTTAGTGAAAGACCCTGAAAGACCCCACCTAAAACTGTAACTGCCTGGGACGGCTGGCCCCAATACCAGGAAAGTGGGCCAGGACAGAAAGTCCCGTATCAGAAAGGACCAGAGAGAGGGAAAGTCCCGTATCAGATCTGGAAATAGCCGTGAACCGCGCCTTTTGAAATCCCCGCGCCTTTTGAAATCCCCACCACAACCCCTACCGCGCCTTTTTGAGATTCCCGCCACAACCCCTGATATGTTTTAAAACGACCAATAACCATGCTTCTGCTTCTGTAACCGCGCTTTTGCCTATAAAAAGAACACTCGCCCTTTGCCCGGGGCGCTCAGTCATCCAAAGACTGGAGCGACCACAGGCGCCTGTGTGAACAATAAAGCTGCCTCTTGCGTTTGCATCCCGTGGCTCGACTTTGGTCCTTGGGCTTGGGTCTCCATCCACGAGAGATACCCTCCGGGGGTCTTTCATTAGGTGCTGTTGAGGTAGGACCAACTCACAGCAATCCTATGTACAACAGAGGAAACACCACCCCACACTGAGCCATGTCCAACACTATTGTCAGTGCTTCTCTGCTATTCATAAAGTTTTCAACAGCTCTCTTGTTAGGTATAGTGGCCTATGCCTGAAATCTTAGCGACTCAGGAAGTCAAGGCAGGAGTATCACAAGTTTGAAGCCAGAGGCAGGCTGTGCAACTTTGCAGGACCTTGGCTCAAAAATCAATCAATCAATCAATCAATCAACCAACAAGGGGGGGCGGGTAATGACCCAATGGTAAAGCACTTGTCTCTTAAGTGGTAGGCCTTGGGTTCAACTATCCAGTACTGAAAAAAATTGTTTTCTAAGGAATTGTTGATCTTTAAGAGCTAGCACACATGTAATGAATTTAAAGAAAATAATTTCTATGACCAAACACAAATCAGTTATAAATCTATGAGGCAAAATCATGTGGAAGTCAGCATTATTTTAAAATGCACAACAGTTTATAAAACCTAAAACCCCAGCGGCTTGGGAGGCAGAGGTGGGAGGATCGCAAGTTAGAGACCAGAGGTAGTCTGCGTAACTTAGCAAGACCCTGTCTCAAAAAGTATATTAAAAAAAAAAAAAAAAAAAAAAAACCTAAAACCATAAAGTCATTTATTGAGAATTAAACTATAGATGTATAGCTCATATGATATGTTCAGAACGAAGTTTACCACTTCATTCAAGTCACAGGTCTTTCATTTTTAGTTAGTTTATTTTTAGGCTGAGGAATGGAGAATAATCCACTTTAGTCACAATGGGAAAAATCTTGGTAACTATACTGTGAGGGGGTGGCAGAACCACCCTAAATGTCAGGATTCTGGATCACTGCCCCGATAGTTCTTTATCTTGCTGTAAACATCCAATGTAATCTTCCTGGGATGTTTTTCCTACTCTAAATCTGTAAATCATGAACAAATATAATGTTTATACTTTTACCTTTCTTTCGCCACTTTATCAGAGCTAGCATTATTATTATTATTTTTGAGACAGGGTCTCACTATTGTAGACTAGGATGGCCTCAAACTTGTGATCCTCCTGCCTTAGCCTCCCAAGTGCTGAGATTATAAGCATGTGTCATCACGCCAGGTTTAAAATATAAAGGAAAATATGGTGAATCTTAACTTTCTTTTGTAGATCAAGGTTTCTGATTTACTATACATGAATAGCCTACAGCTTTACCATCAAAGTGTCTGATCCTGTCAGATCTTGGAAGTTCAGCAAGGTCAGGCCTGGTTAATACTTGGATAGGAGACTAACTGGGAAAACCAGGTGCTGTAGGCTTGGGAGAAGGACCTGGCAACTCAACTCCTCAAAAACAATCAGCCATTGAAAACGTTATGAATAGCAAAGAAGCACTGACAATAATGCTGGGCATGGCACAGTGTTGGGTAGTGTTTCAAGTGTTGTAAATAGGGTTGCTATATAAGTCAGACCTGACTTGATAGCATCTAACACCACCACATATGAATAAGTTAAATTCTGAGTAACTTCTAATCCTCCAATATATACAAGGCAAATTTATCAATTTAACTGAAAATTGAACATTAATGTGCTTTTCTGTTTTTCTTTCCTGACAAAATAAGTGCTAGAATTCTAGTATTTCATTCCTTGATCTACTAAATCTCAGTTCATTCTAGGCTTCTATCATGGCTTAAGGATAAAAAAGGGGGAAACTTTCCATTCCCATGCCATATTGGCAATTATACTTCTTAGTTTCCCTGTTTTTTGATGGGCCTGGGGTTTAGCTCAGTAGGTAGAGTGCCTGCTCTGTACTCTGAGGACCCAGGTTTGATCCCCAGCACTGCATAAATGGGAGAAGGACATGGCAGTACATTACCAAAAACAATCCCCAGGCAGCCACTGAAAACCCTGAGTATCTCTATGAGTCAGACCTGACTCGAGGGCACCTAACAACAAGAACAACATATTATTTGATATTTATTTCTTATGGAGAGGTTTTATAGTATAGTGGTTAATACTACAGGCTATGGAGCAAGATGTTCTGAACTGAAATCCTAGTTCTCTTATTTATTAGATATGTGACCTTAGGCAAGTTACTTTTCTCTTTCTTAGGTTTCCCTATCTGTAAAATAGTGATGATGATATTAACTAGGCTCACAGAGTTCCGATGAGAATAAAAACACTAATAAGTGAAACATTTAGAGTTGTGCCTGGAACCTGCTAAGCCTTCCATAAATGTTGGCTATTCCAATCTCTCATTTAAGTTTTATCAACTTAGACACAGGCAGACAACATAATATAAAAAGGAGCTTTATAACAATTATGAGATAATGCTCTAGATCTGTATAATACTGAACAAGAATGGCCCATGGACATCTCTTTTCTTTTTTTTTTTTGCAGTACTTAGGGGTTGAACCCAGGATGTTGCACATCCTTTGCAAGTGCTCTACCACTGGGCTGCAATGCCAACACATTTATTTCTATTTTTTATTTTGAGTCTTGGTAAGTTATGCATGCTGCCTCTGGCCTAGAACCTACAATCCTCTTGCCTCCATCTCCAGTCACTGGGATCACATACATGCACCACCATGCCCAGTTAATTTCTTTTCTTAATATGAAAAATTTCAGAGATTAAAAAAGGAATAGAAACAATGTAATGAGAAACTGTGTATCTACTGCTTAGCTAAGGAATACTACAGGTAAAACTCCCTATATACTTCCTGATGAAGTACCCATCTTCCCTAAGAGTAAAAGACTAACCATTCTTGATTCCTGTCCTTATCTTTATGTTTCAATTTCCTATGTACTCCTTTACATATTACAAAACATTGCATAAATATCCTATGGTTATCCCACTCCAACTTGCTTTTGTAAATGATGTTATAATTTATGCATATTGATTCATACAGTTCCAATATATTAATTTTAGCTGATAGTCAATGTTCCTTTCTGTGAACATATTGCAAATTATTTATGCATTCTTTTTCTAATGGTCATTTAGGATGCTTCCAAGTTTTTGCTTTTATTAACACTGATGCCATGACCATCCACAAATATATCTCCTTGTGCCTGTGTGTGAGAGCTTATCTAGAGCAGTGTTTTTCAAACAGTTCATCGCTACCCATTAGCACACTATGAAATAAATTCAGTGAGTGGCAACAAATGCACAAAAGTATTAAAAGAGAACATAGCAACATGTTCTACATGTTTGTTATGGTTTAGATCTCAAATGTTCCCCAAAAGTTAATATGCTAAAGACTTTATTGCCACCATGTGACACTAATGGAAGGTGAGGAATGATTAAGAGGTAAAGCCTAATAGAAGGAAGTTAGGTCACTGGGGGTATACTCTTGAAGGGATACTTGACCCCTATCTCTTCCTTTCTTTTATTGCTTCCTGGCTACCACAACACAAGCAGTTTCTCCCATGATGCTTTCTCCATCATATCTACTTCCTCACCACAGGTCCAAAGGGAACAGGGTCAAATGATAAAGGATGAGAACCTGTGAAACCATACACCAAAATAAACCTTTCCTCCTTTTAAGTGGTTTATCTCAGGTATTTGTCACAGTGATGGAAATTTGACAAACACAATGATGTGAGACAAGAAAATATTCTTTCTTGAATTTACTGTATACCCAATGGCCAACAGCATCTGTTAAGACAATGTTTTTAATACCTAGAAGTCAAATTATAGGTGAGAAGGAATGTACATCTTTAATTTTATTAGATAATTAATGATTTCTCTCTAAGTCAATGTTTTTACATCCTTGCCTGACACTTGGTTTTATACTATTATTTAATATAGACTTCTACACCCATGGGCTGCAAGTTTATCTTTTATAGAATTGTCCAAATAAAAACAAATAATAACAGAAAAAACAGAAATAACTCTTCTCCAAAAACAAAATACAGCTGTGTGTAGTGGTGCACGCCTGTAATCCCAGCATTTGTGATGCTGAGGCCAGAGGATCAAATTAAGTTGGACGCAAGCCTGGTCAACATCGTAAGTTCCAGGCCAGCTTGGTCTGTATAGTGAGTTCCAGGCCAGCCTGAGCTACACAGCAAGACCTTGTCTCAAAAACACTTCCAACAAAACAAAAACAAAAAATAACTGTAAATCACGACCACAAATACCCCAATCATGTCATCATACCTCTTCTCAGTCCCACCAACTACGGATCTCTGTCAGTAATCCATTAGACTACTCTGCTATACTGCTATTGTAAAAGTCAATCCTACATACAAAATCAACATTAAAAAATTCAGTAGCTTTTGTATATACCAGTAATGACCAGGTAGAGAAAGAAATCAGGAAAACAAAGCTGGGTGATGTGGTGCATGCCTGTAATCACAGCTACTTGGGAAGCAGAGGCAGCAGGATCACAAGTTTGAGGCTAGAGGCAGCCTGTATAATTTAATGAGACCTAGTCTCTAAAAAACAAGATACAAAAAACCCCAAAAAACAAAAGACCCATTCACAATAGTTTCAAAAAATAAAATAAAATACTTAGGAATAAACCTAACCAAGGAGGTGAAAGACCTCTACACTGAGAACTTTAAAACACCAAAGAAAGAAACTGAAGACAACACTAGAAGATGGAAATACCTCCTGTGTTCTTGATTCAGAAGAATTACTATTGTGAAAATGGCTGTGTTATCAAAAGCAACCTACAGATTCAATGCAATACCCATCAAAATCTCAATGACATTCTTCACAAAAATAGAAAAAACAATCCTAAAATCCATGCAAAAGCACAAAAAGATTCAGAATTGTCAAAGCAATCCTGAGCAGGAAGAGCAATGCAGGGAATATCATAGTATCTGATTTCAAATTGTACTGCAGAGCCATAGTAACAAAAACTGCATGGTACTGGCACAAAAACAGACACATAGACCAATGCCATAGAAGACCTAGAAATAAACCCATGCAACTACAGCCACTCGGTATTTGAGAAAGGTACCAAAAATATAAGTTAGAGGGAAGATAAGTCTCTTCAACAAACAGTGCTGGGAGAAGGGGATATTCTCACACAGCAGACTGAAACCAGATCCCTCTCTCTCACCATGTACTAAAATCATTTCAGAATTGATCAAAAACCTTAATTTAAGACTGGAAACTCTGAAACTGCTAGAGAAAAAAAGAAAAAAAAAAAACCAACTGCTAGAGAAAAACATAGGGAAAACACTTCAAGACAAACGCATAAGAAAGGACTTTCTGAAAAGGACCCCAACATCCAGGAAACAGCAGCAAGAACTGACAAAGGAGATTCAATGTCATTAAAAATCTTTGCATAGAATAGGGAAGCAAGGATGGGAGAAGACAGGAGAAAGAGGGTCAATCAGGAGAGGTAAAGGGGGGAGAGGTCAATCTCAAAGTAAACAACACAACTTTACCAGTATGGTGGGGAAAAAAACCTACAAGAATACTACTACTACTACTACTACTACTACTACTACTACTACTACTACTAGCAGTAATACCAAAGGCTGACAATAATGTAAATAGACTAGATCATTTATCTAACACTGCTGAAAATGTAAAAAGGCAGATCACGATAGAAAAAAGTTTGGACTTAAAATCGGGATGCACATATGTAGATTAATATTCTCACAAAAAGACATGCAAGTGTAAAGGAGATAATTGGGCAGGGGGATGGGGAGGAGAGTCATGAGAGGGTAAGGGGGGAGTTATTTGAGCAATGTACAATAAAATGCATTTATGGAAATGTCACAATGAACCACATGTCATAATGAAACACAGTAAGTTGTACACTAAAAATTTCCAATAAAAAATATAACAGGAAAAAAAATAAAATCTTTGCATGGAAAAGGAGAGTGAAGAGATAAGACTACAGAATGTGTGAAAATCTTTGGTAGCTACACATCAGACAGGGGATTAATATACAGAATATATAAAGAGCTAAAAAAATTTGGACACCCAAAAAGCTAATTATCCATCAAAAATGGGCAAATGAGTTGGACAGTTCTCAAAAGAAGAGACACAAGTGGCCAATAAATGCCGGGAGCCAAGACCATAAGTAACTTTTTACAAGATACCCTGATGAAAAGGTGCAGGGTGTGGTGAAAATAGCAGATGTTGAGCCACAGGGCATTGTGACCTTTGAATAGAAATTACCATCTGAAAGCGGTTGTCAGGGTTACAGGAGGAGCTGAGGACTTCTGAAGAATCACCTGGCTCTTGTGACTTTCTTGCCCCTCC
>VMDO01034440.1:0-16980 GCA_007922755.1 Pedetes capensis
CTAGGAAAAAATGTCTGGGGTTGTAACTCTCTAATGGTATGGAATAGAGTTCTAAAGGCATAGAATAGAGTTCTTATAAGACATTACTTAATGCTAAGTATTCTCCTCTTTTCAACTGTATTTTCATTTAAAATCAAATACTTAGGTTTCATTTTCTTAAAAGCTTTCATTCTTATCCCTAACTTGGGATGAGACACCATGCTACCTAAAGCACTTTAAAGTCTCCTAATGTGGAGTCCACGGATTACAAGGAATTCTATCAATTGCTTCTTCATGAATGTTTCTGTAAACATTTTTAATATTTAATCATATTGAAGATAAAGCTTTGAACATATGTTTTATATGTAAATATATTAGTAGTACATTCAGAATTCAAATACATTCAGCAGATTCTTGGAAAAGTCCATGACTTACATATCTAGTTACTACTTTCAGAATATTTTTAAATTTTTATCTGTTGAAATGCTGAGTCATAAAATAAACTCATAAATTCTCACCATTTTTATACTCTCCTCTGACTGCTCTTGCCTGTTCACATGAGTAGTACCTGTAACTAGACAGAATTATGCTGTCTATTTTTCACCAGTCTGAGGGAGAAAGATCTCTGAATTTCATGATCCTGAAAAATAAAGTGAAAAGACTAAACTCTGGGCAATTTTTTACATCTCTGATGGTTTTGAGCCTCTTTTGCATCACAATTGTTGTAATCTATCAGTTTTTGATTATAAATGAAGTTTTTGGTCACAAGTACAAGAAGATTCCTCCCATTAAATACTGATTTTTTCAAATGTTAAAATATGTTCACAAAATGCAATGCATTACACAAATTCCATGTCATCTCTCTTAAGATTTTGTTATTACTAGAGCAAATGTTTTTTGTTTTGTTGTTTGTTTTTTTGTTTTGATAAGTTTCCAAAACTAAGGAACTGGAACATTTGTACACAATGAGTATTCTAGTCAAGTATATGTACTTCCTACAACTATTTATGAAAATATTTGTATAAACTAAACTTATACCATAAACTTATCATGATAAAATTTATTGGGAAGGGTTCTGTGACATTCAGCAGATTCTTGAATGGACCTTTGTCACAAAATAATTTAATTGCCACTGTTCATATTGAAATACTTTCAGAATATTGTTAATTCATGTATGCATAAATGTCTGAGCAGGACAATAAATTTAAAAGTCTTCCTTTTTTATGACTTTTTTTCTGATTTCTATACCCTGATCATATTTTTTAAGAAGGGGAAAATAGTTCACCCAGGTTCATCTATTACAGCCAGTATGTTTCTAAATTTAATCAATATTGTTCTCAGAAGTATTGGCCAATATTTAAATAAGTACTCAAGCATCTAAATTATTTTTCTGTAATACTATATTATTATCACATATCAAATTTATACTATAGAAATCATTTTGGTGAGAAATAAAGATGTCTTACTCATTTTCTACCAAAGTTAGACTTAAGTCCTTCAATATTTAATTAAAATATTAAATCATTCTATTTCTATGTTTGATGCTGTTGTTGTTAGGTGCCCTCAAGTTGGGTCTGACTCATAGAGACTCTCCTATGGTTTTCAATGGCTGATTGTTTCCCCAGATTGATTTGGTAGTGGATTGCCACATCCTCCCTGTTTTAGTATTTGTAATTTCTAACTGACCATGGCTTTTTTTTACTGAATATTCGTCTCATCTTTTCCAGAAAACAAGTGTGACACTGACTCAGAAAGCTATGTACAATCTTCAACTATCTGAATTCAGAAGCTCCAAAAATCAATTCAGTCACAGTGAATTTAAAGGTATTTCATTGCAGTGATTTATGTAATATGATTTCAAAAACATCACTCAAATAAGCATAGAAATTATTTTATTGGATATGTACTTGTTTATGTACTGGGGAGGGGGCTAAATAAAGTTGCTTTACCTAAAACAAAAGAGAGCTATTTTGAAGGTAACAGACAATAGCTGTTTAACAGCACTTGGTTTTCAACTGAACTCCTCCTAGATTTCTTGTTTAAATAAAAGAAAATAGTATGCCTAGCTCAGTGAAAAGAAGAATTTACATAAGGAGAACGCAATTATCTAAGACCCTGCCATTGAAACTTGGGAGGGTTAATGATTATAATGATAATTAAAATGCAGAGGATTTGTAGAGCACTTATTTGTTTTCTGAAGAGCTCAGCATACTTCTTGCATATTCTTCTCATTGATCTCTGTGTGATAGCTATATAACAAGCTGTTTAAATGTCTTAGAATAATGGAAAGAAATGTATGACCTGTTATAACTATAAGTGATCATAAGCTTTTGGTTTTTGCTTCACCTGAAAGGCAGGACCTCCTGTGACACAGCATTTTGAAACATCATTGCAGGCTATCATTATAAAACTGACTCTGAGGAAAGAGTGCCACCTACTGAATCAAATTTTCTGGGTCCCCTCTAAGGGCTGGTCTCCTGGCCTTGGTATGTCCTAACATGTTTTAACTATTAAAAATGATGGGATTGCTGCACTGTGCAAGAAATAATGATATTATTTTTGTTACAAGCTTCAACAACTTTATTTTAACCCTACAGAAGTCACATGTATAAACTGATTATTTCATTAATAAGTTTTTCATTTGTTTTAAGAAGTACTATGCAAAGATAAAAACAAATCTAATTTTCCAATGTAGATTTCCCAAGCAAATACCTGAATGTCTGTATTGTCAAAATGACCACAAGGGGGAGCTAGCATGTTATTTCTTATGGGGTAGGAGAGTTGAGGTTGCATAATTAATTGAACCCTTTAATTTCTGGCTGGCAAATCAGGAGAGGATATAAATATGCCATTTGGAATATATTAAGATCAAGATGATTTTTCTCAGAGTTACATTTCACACAATGTAATCTCACACACCTTTTTAACATACACTAACACATCTGAGGTAGTGTAACATTTTCTGGCAATTCATTTTTCTCTGTGGTCTAATCGATCTACACACACACACACAACCACATTAATCATATTCAACTGCAAAACTTAAATATAAAATTTTCGTCTTAAATTGTCTCTATATTTCAGAATATTTTTCCTAAAATGTGTCAATGTTCAACATTTTATCATTGGTTACTAATTTATGAATATTTCCTTCTGACTTGAAAACTTAGAATGTATAGAATATATACAAATACCAGTTGCAAGTTTAGTTCACTCATTGTGTGAATTGGGCATGGTGGCACAGACCTGTAATCCCAGAAATTGGGAGGCAGAGGCAGGAGAACCATGAGTTCTAGGCCAGCCTGAGTTACATAGGGAGGCCTTGTCTCAAAATAATAGTAATTATAATTATAGTTATACTGTTTATAATATATAATAATTATTATTCCTCACAAATATAACTTGCATGTCTTTGTTGGGTTAATCCCATAATTTTGAATGTTCATTGGCAACACACTATACTAGGAAGGAGGGCACATATATCTGAATATGCTATATTGTAACATCATAACATATATATAATATAGAAGAAAATTAAAATATAGTATTTGATGTCTTAAATTTTTTCTAATAACATCTCATAACTTTAATAAAAATTACAAAAAAATTTTATATTTTCACATCTCTGTATAGAAATATTTTACACTCAATATTACATTGTTATGTAACAGAGATTGAGTTTTAAAAAACAAATCTTTATATTAGAAAACACCCAGAAATTTAAAAAAGGTAGGTCATTTGCATTGATTTTTATAATTCACATATATTATTAAGTAGAAAGATAAGTTTTAGCAATTGTCCTTTTAGTAGTGTGGTTTTCTTATTTTTTAAAAGATAAAGCTTTGATTAAACAGCAAATGGTCAATGATTATATATTAAAGATGAGCCACAAATACTTCTAAAAGACAATGCAAGTTTGAGAAGTAGCTATCAATGAAATACTATCATTCACTTGAGAATTTAAATGTAAAATGGAAACTTTAATACTTCTAATATCTAAATGTTTAAGTATTAAATTTGGCTTTGAAAATTCTCTGTTAAATATAGAACAAGAGATTAAAATGATGGTAAAATGATAGAGAAGGAAATAAGGAGACAGTATGTTACATTTGTTTAGGGAGTGACACTGTTGAAATCATCAGCATCAAAAATGCCTCAAAGAATTATAGTTTATCGAACTCCAGATTATAACAAGCAGGACAAGTTGCAGAAGAATGTTATAACTGCTGCCACTTTTGACAGTATGGGTAAACTTCCAGAACTTCAATTATTAGTAAATATGTATTTTAAAGAGTGTCTCTGATGTAAAATTAAATAATTTGAATTATATAAAACTCCAGAAAATAGCATTGCAAAGATTATTCCTTAATAATAATGCTATTAATTCAATCAGAGTAGCACAGCAGTATCGGGCTGGAGTTTAGCTCAGTTAGTAGAGTGCTACTGCACACTTTCTGTGGACCGGAGTCCCCATTCTCCAGAACTTCAATCCCTGAAGCAATCCTGAAACAATCAGACACTGAAAACCCTATGAGGGTTGCTATGAGTTGGACCTGACTAGATGCACCTACAACAATAGCAATATTAGTCATACTTTGTCAGTCTATAAAAAATTGTAATACTCCATTTGAAGTCATTCTAACATGGTAATTTACCTTTAAAACTCACCTAGACTAGTATCTTATATTAATTAAACAGAAGTTGTTAGTCTTTACAAATACTGTTTTGTAAATGTATACACACATAGATTTCAAATAATCATAGAAGATCTTTGGATGTTTAGTATATGTGTATTATGTGTATTTGTAAAAGAATAATACAAATGCATTTAATATTGAAGCAGATTTGTAATTAGAAATAATAATTACCAGGCTTTTCTTGGAAACTGTGAGATCTCCTTAGTTACACATAGCTCTGCATTTTTCTTGATTGTTTAGCTTGATGTCATTTGTCTACAGCCTTCTGTGAAATAAAACTGATAGGGTTTTTGTAGTTTACCCATATTTACATCTTCTCTTTTTTTTCAATTGAGCTCAATATTTTAAGAATTGTTTAAAAGACAGCATTCAATTAGTATATTGCAAACTTAAAATCTATTTGGGAAAAGACAGGACTTAGGAGATGGTTAAAAATTAAGTGTAATTATTATATCTGGTTAAAGGTAAGCCAAACAATTGGAACTGAGGTATCAGTTGATTCCATTTCCCTTAAAACTAAAATAAATATAGAGCATAAACATAAAAATTAATTATTTTGGGTACATGTCAGACTTCAGCAACAAAATTCAATACAAGTTAAATAACATTTAAGAAAGACATTTGCTATGTTTTTCTCTTTTGTTCTGTGGCAGATGCCATGTGATATTTACTACATGCATGTAGTTCTTTTACCATACACTAGGGAGAGGCATGACATAATTACTCTGTTGTGGTTGTGAGCAAATTTATATCTATGAAAATGTATTTTCATATCACTGGATTTAGTCATTGTGTTTCTAATCTCCCCTCAACTGTCTAATAATACATCTAATTAAGGCTAATCAATACATATAATACCCTACCTGGGTATTCTTTCCTTTTGTTTTTGCATTATGGTGAACTTCAAGTAAGGATATTTTATGAGTTTCCTTGAATTAATATATAATCCAAAAAAGCTGTAAATTTGGTATATTTAAAAAATAACGACTAGTGAGGCTGCAGATACAGGTCAGTGGTAGAGCTCTTGTCAATCATGTACAAGGCCCTGGGCTTGATCTCATTATTAACGTGATCCCACATTAATAAATGAGTTGTGTAATCACTAATCTTTAACTTAACTGCTGTTTTTAAATACTCAAAGCTTCAGTCTCAAGGTGTAAGGACAGAAGTATAATCCCAAAGAGATAAAAAACTGGAGTTTTACAATTTATTGCCTTGGCACCCATTCAGTAAAACAACTTGGATTTCTACAAAGCTCTAGGTCTCTTGTTTAGCAAGTGTATGCATGACAAACTATCTACTTAGAAATGACAAAGACATTTTAGGATTTGAATGTGTGGCTGAAAAGAGCTAGCTTCTCTTTGAATTTTTAAATTGTTAGAGTCTCCCTGAGGGAGTGGTAAATTTGGATATAGATCAGACTGCAAATTCAGACTACAGGCTATCTTACTGAAGCCTCTAGGAAATAGATAGCTCCTTTACCCGAATCTTTAAGCAATTATCCCAACAACAATCTTCAAAACTTTCTTGTAATTGGTCTGGATTTGATTTTCTTTGACTCCTGAATGATTCATGTTACAGATTTGTACGTTAGTCATTCACAATTTATAAATGGCAACTTCAGTATTTATGAATTGCAATCAATACTCTAGCAATCAAAACACTCACCTTTTCTATTTTAATACTTCAATTTTCTTTTTTGTTTTAACTCTTTCCCAGAATGGCTGGCTCACTAGCAAAGCAGTCTTCACTTGTGGATATTTGTGATAATAGTTG
Organism: Pedetes capensis; assembly: GCA_007922755.1. NCBI lineage: Eukaryota > Metazoa > Chordata > Mammalia > Rodentia > Pedetidae > Pedetes > Pedetes capensis. Next base: position 6,453 of record VMDO01034440.1, read on the forward strand.
GGGAAAGAAAAATCTTTGAGATTTCTAAAATTGGAGAAGAGGCAGAATTTGGAGCTATGTGTGAGTGTGTGTGTGTGTGTGTGTGTGTGTGTGTGTGTGTGTGTGTGGTGTCACTAATAAAATAGAAATCTTAATGGATCTACTGATGTGTCTTCATGTTTTACAGTTTAGCTTCTATGCATTTAGAGCTGTGGCGAATGTAGTTATCAATGGGTATTTGGTCTTAAAAAGATAAAATTCAAATTGCTATATGGAATATAGCAAGAATGGAGGTAAACTAAACACCAAAAGTACTGTATGCTGGAAGGCATTGTATTACCTTGAACCTGGACCGAAAATGACAGAGCGAGATGACTAAAAGCGTGAACCCCTCAGTGTTATTTCTCTAGGTTTGAGTTTTAACAAGCTACAAAGCTCGTGTTGACAGTGAGTCTTTCCACTTGAGACATGGCCTCACTTTCCACGGGCGTCTGCTGTTTTCCTGAAACACTTTCATAATCAAGTGACTTTCCTTGCACGGATGCCTGGGGATAGCTGATTTTTCTCCGAGGATAAAGAAAGTTACATATTGATTGCTGTTGCTGGCTGCATGTTTTGTCCAGCGCGGAGGGAAGTCGGCTCTCGAGCTCCCTGGAATTAATTCACACACACACACGCACCGAGCATATCGCACCGAGCAGAAACGCCTTTTCTCCCTCTCCCTCCCTCCTCCCCCCCCAACACTCACGCACGCGCTTCATTCAGATAGGTTCACGAGGAGTCAGAAAATGTGCACCTCCCTTGGCCTGCGCGTGTGTACGATGGCGGCGTGTGTGTGTGTACGTGTGTGTACCCAAATCCATCTGGAAGTCTGCAGCTACCTTATTCTGCAAGCATGCTGCGATTTCCATTCCTTTGTATATACAAAAACAAAAACAAAACATGGCTGGCAAACTTTTTTTTTCTTTTTAATTCTCTTTTCGGAAGGAAGATAGTAAAGGAGTCTCTCCCAGTAGTTAGAGACCCCCCTGAGACCCGGCAGCCAAGCCTTGGGCGCCGCCGCCGAAGGCTCAGCGCTGGCTCGGCGAGCCCTGTTGATTTCCCATCTAACTGATCTAATCAATGACTCTAAAGCACTGGGCTCCTGACCCCTCCCCCTCCAGCCTCTTCTCCGCCTTTCATTGGGTGTGGGCCGAGGAGGCGGGGCCTTGCTCATCACAAGGATTGGCTGGCAGAGAATCAGTATCAATGTTTAAGCGGCAGCGTGAGGTGAATAGAGTCAGTCAGCAAGAGACGCTGGGGAGAGGGCTGGGACTGCGAGCTCCGCGGATGCTGCAGCGGCGCAGGGCGGCTGGGGAGACGCTACTCCAACTGTTGAATTGAATTTTCACCTTTCATTTCTTCCGCTGCTTTGCTTGGGGAGATGGATTTACATGGTTTGAAATCCGCACGTCTTTCTCAGGCTTTGGGGTGATCCTGACATGCACCAGATTGAAAGAGACAGCCGTGATAGAAAAAGGAGGAATTAAAAAAACAAAAAACAAAAAAAAAAAACCCTCCACAACAGACTGCACAATTAAGCTACACACGTCGATGCTGGACTTTGTGAATAAAGAAAATTGAGAGGAAAATCTTGAACTATGATGTGGGGCTGAGAATAATTACTGGAAGTGTGATTTTTTCCCCTAAGACTCTAAAAGATTTTGGGGTGCCTCAAGCCTAACCAAGAGGAAAGATTTTTTTAAAAAATAAACAATTAAATAAATATATACATCTAGCAGAGCAGAAGCCTTGTTTTTCCAGAACCTCGGACTCCTGCAGAAAGAGGTAGAGTAAAAGTGCTACTGGATTCAGCTTCACCCTCTTCCCCCCACTCCTTTTTTCTCGTTTTATTTTTCCCCCAAAAACATGAATCTGTATTTTTTTTCTTTCTATTGAGTGAGTCAGAGAAAGCGTTAGGAAGAAGCCGCAACTAATGTCTGTAAAGGGAGGACCATGAGGCGAGAGTGAATACGATTCGTTCTGCTGCTTCTGACTCATCCGGCACATCAGAACACCTGCATTTCTGGATGTGTCATTCTCGCATATTGAGGCGCCTCGAGAACCCGAAATTATGTGTAGGCAAACCGGTGCCTAACGTCCCCTCCGAGGTAGCTTCCCCGGGTGGGAGCCTCTGGCAGGACCGCGGCGGCCGCAGCTCCTCAGCCCCTGCCCTCCCGGAGCTGGAGGAGAGACTGTGCGAGAGTGCGAGACTGCAGAATGCATCACGCCAAACCTTGATGTGTTCTTTCATCCAGCCTCCTCCTACTACTATTAAAAAATAATCATAAGGAAAAGCCCCACTTTATTCTCTTCAAATATTCACCACTTTTATTCCTCAACAAGATTTTCCATTCTTGATGAAGAGGACTGGGAGGCTGGGCCACTGGAAGGAGATGCTGAATAGAAAGAAAAGAGAGGCACTTGACAGCCCAGCCTTGTGAATGCAGAGACTGTTTCCCTTCTAGCGAGAGACAGGGAGAGTGTGTGTTCGAGGACTGGGAGGGTGGCTCCCCCTTCCTTTTTATTCTGCCTTTCCCCTCCCCCTTCAGATCTGCACGTCCAACCATGAGTTGCCTGTTGATTTCCTTTCGCCTGGGAAGAAAAGCAAACTGGAATTAAACTGCATAGAGGGAAGTCCTCGCTCGCAGGAAGAGGATGGGATGGTAGCCGCGGCTACTGGCTTGGCGTAGAGACATCCGAGTGCATTCTACGAAGAGAGGCGGGGATAGATCTATATATCGTCCCCTCCCCACAGACTCACACGGCAAATGCTGATCAGGCTGTGGCTTTCTTGATTTCAGGGGAGAGCCTTTGCTGAGGAAGAGAGGGAGGAGCTTGGTAGGGGGAGGAAACTACAAATCGGGACACTAGTTCTTTGCGCTGCATTTCCTCCCCTCCCTTTGGCTGCTCGGAAAGGAAAAAGAGAGAGAGACAGAGAGAGAGGGAGAGAGACGGGGAGAGGGAGAGAGAAAAAGAGAAGAAAAGAATATGCTTGGATAGAAGATGCCGTCTGCCGCCGCCGCTGCCTCAGCCAGCAACGCAAGACTAGATCTCTAAATGCAGCAAAACACTGCCTGAAAACAGACCAGCCTGCGCAGTCAGCGGACATTTCACAGTGCGCCGCGAAAGCTTCCAAAAAATATATCTGTGACTCTTTCGTCGTTGCTCCTCTTTCCCATCAATTTCATCACCAGAGACAAGTAACAAGTAAGGATTTCACTTTCCGATCTGCCTGGAGACACACCTCCCCAGCCCTCCCCCACCCGATGTGAAGAGTAGTGGGTAGGCTACCGGAGGGAGTGGATTTGCAGCGCCCTAGCGGGAGCGAGGAAAACCTACGATTCCTTCGCTCATTACCATCCCTCCCAGACTTGATTTCCTTCTTATCGCCGGCCTCATCGCGCAAGTTTGAGCCTCCTGAAGTCCAGGCGGGAGAGACAAAGCCCAGGCAGGGCTCGTTCTCAGCCGCAGAGAGCCGCCGCCTTGCTCTGAGCCGCTGCAGCTCCGCTGCGCCGCTGCTTCCAGCCCAGTGCGGAAGCTGTAGATCAACAGGTTCGGGAACTTGAGCGGAATAAGGACAGACTGCCTGGTGCCGCAGCCCGGGTGCGGAGGGAAGAACCCACGGACTTGTGGCTAGCTTCGCGCGCGCACCCTCCGCCGGGGCCCCAGGCTGGCGCGCACCCACCCGCTTTCCCCTCCAGTCCGGCTGCTCCTGCCCCCACCCCACCGGTCTGGGATGTACCTTTCCATCTGTTGCTGCTTTCTTCTGTGGGCCCCTGCCCTAACACTCAAAAACCTCAACTACTCCGTGCCGGAGGAACAAGGGGCCGGCACAGTGATCGGCAACATCGGCAAGGATGCTCGGTTGCAGCCAGGGCTTCCGCCGGCTGAGCGCGGCGGCGGCGGCGGAAGAAGCAAGTCGGGCAGCTACCGGGTGCTGGAGAACTCGGCGCCGCACCTGCTAGACGTGGACGCCGACAGCGGGCTCCTCTACACCAAGCAGCGCATCGACCGTGAGTCCCTGTGCCGCCACAATGCCAAATGCCAGCTGTCTCTCGAGGTGTTCGCCAACGATAAAGAAATCTGCATGATCAAGGTAGAGATCCAGGACATCAACGACAACGCTCCCTCCTTCCCCTCAGACCAGATCGAGATGGACATTTCCGAGAACGCGGCCCCGGGCACCCGCTTCCCACTGACCAGCGCGCATGACCCAGACGCCGGCGAGAACGGGCTCCGCACCTACCTGCTAACGCGTGATGACCACGGCCTCTTTGCCCTGGACGTCAAGTCCCGCGGCGACGGGACCAAGTTCCCAGAGCTGGTCATCCAGAAGGCGCTGGACCGCGAGCAGCAGAACCACCACACGCTCGTTCTGACCGCCCTGGATGGCGGCGAGCCGCCGCGCTCTGCCACGGTACAGATCAACGTGAAGGTGATCGACTCCAACGACAACAGCCCTGTCTTCGAGGCGCCGTCCTACTTGGTGGAACTGCCGGAGAACGCCCCTCTGGGCACCGTGGTCATCGATCTGAACGCCACCGACGCGGATGAGGGCCCCAACGGCGAGGTGCTCTACTCCTTCAGCAGCTACGTGCCCGACCGCGTGCGGGAGCTCTTCTCCATCGACCCGAAGACCGGCCTCATCCGTGTTAAAGGCAACCTGGACTACGAGGAGAACGGGATGCTGGAGATCGACGTGCAGGCCAGAGACCTGGGACCTAACCCAATCCCGGCCCACTGCAAGGTCACAGTCAAGCTCATCGACCGCAACGACAACGCGCCGTCCATTGGTTTCGTCTCCGTGCGCCAGGGGGCGCTGAGCGAGGCCGCCCCGCCAGGCACAGTCATCGCCCTGGTTCGGGTCACTGACCGAGACTCCGGCAAGAATGGGCAGCTGCAGTGCCGGGTCCTCGGCGGAGGAGGGACGGGCGGCGGCGGCGGGCTGGGGGGATCCGGAGGTTCTGTCCCCTTCAAGCTGGAGGAGAACTACGACAACTTCTACACGGTGGTCACGGACCGCCCGCTGGACCGCGAAACACAGGACGAGTACAACGTGACGATCGTGGCGCGGGACGGGGGCTCGCCTCCGCTCAACTCCACCAAGTCATTCGCGGTGAAGATTCTGGACGAGAACGACAACCCTCCTCGTTTCACCAAAGGGCTGTACGTGCTGCAAGTGCATGAGAACAACATTCCAGGAGAATACCTGGGCTCCGTGCTTGCCCAGGATCCGGACCTGGGTCAGAACGGCACGGTGTCTTACTCCATCCTGCCCTCGCACATTGGCGACGTGTCCATTTACACATACGTGTCCGTGAACCCCACGAATGGGGCCATCTATGCCCTGCGCTCCTTTAACTACGAGCAAACCAAGGCTTTTGAGTTCAAGGTGCTTGCCAAAGACTCGGGGGCGCCCGCGCACTTGGAAAGCAACGCCACGGTGAGGGTGACGGTGTTAGACGTGAATGACAACGCGCCAGTGATCGTGCTGCCCACGCTGCAGAACGACACCGCAGAGCTGCAGGTGCCCCGCAACGCGGGCCTGGGCTACCTGGTGAGCACCGTGCGAGCCCTGGACAGCGACTTTGGCGAGAGTGGGCGCCTCACCTACGAGATTGTGGACGGTAACGACGACCACTTGTTTGAGATCGATCCGTCCAGCGGCGAGATCCGCACGCTGCACCCTTTCTGGGAGGACGTGACGCCCGTGGTGGAGCTGGTGGTGAAAGTGACAGACCATGGCAAGCCCACCTTGTCGGCTGTGGCCAAGCTCATCATTCGCTCGGTGAGCGGCTCCCTGCCCGAGGGGGTACCTCGAGTGAACGGTGAGCAGCACCACTGGGACATGTCGCTTCCGCTCATAGTGACTCTGAGCACTATCTCCATCATCCTCCTAGCGGCCATGATCACCATCGCTGTCAAGTGCAAGCGTGAGAACAAGGAAATTCGCACTTACAACTGCCGCATCGCTGAGTACAGCCACCCGCAGCTGGGCGGGGGAAAAGGCAAGAAGAAGAAGATCAACAAAAATGATATCATGCTGGTTCAGAGCGAGGTGGAGGAGAGGAACGCCATGAACGTCATGAACGTGGTGAGCAGTCCCTCCCTGGCCACCTCCCCCATGTACTTCGACTACCAGACCCGCCTGCCCCTCAGCTCGCCCAGGTCAGAGGTGATGTATCTTAAACCAGCTTCCAACAACCTGACTGTCCCTCAGGGGCACGCAGGGTGCCACACCAGCTTCACTGGACAAGGGACTAATTCGAGCGAGACCCCCGCCACTCGGATGTCCATAATTCAGGTAGGAGACTTTTAGCATAACTGAGACCTCACTTTATGGCTGGTTTAGGAGCTGTCCTGAGACCTTCACAACAGGACAAGCCACACTGCCAGCAGCAGTGAGAGGGGAAGTTTTTTTTAATGAAAATCTTTTAACACTTTTCACAGTGAGTGTACATAATAGTTTACACGTAAAATCTCCCATGTAAATCGTCCCAAATCTACAGATGTCAACGTCCTCTGCTGCATTTTTAAAGTTTATTTTTATAGGTTTAAAATCAATAGCATTGTTCATTATTCAAAGTTTATTTTAGTTTATTTGTTGGTCTACATTTCTTCCCATAACAGGTTTCCCAGAGTAGAAAAAAGTAGTTAATTCTCTTTAAAATATTTTAATTCCATTAAAATTTTTGATGTCAAAACAAAAGTAATTTGTATCCAAATTTTAAGTTAACTTCTTGAAATACAGAATAGCAACCAGTCAGAGTTATAGAGCTGGAGTAAATTTGAACAAAGTTTTCACTCCCGAGTCAGTTTTATATTTTAAGTGTCTTAAGGGACATGGATATCATTTATTCTTTACCTGAAACTGCATTAGTATAACTTAAGTTTCTGAAAGATGAGTTATACTCTGAAGTGCTTCCAAAAGTTTGAGTAAATCTAAGCATAGTGACCAGTAAATGTCTATGAAAAATTAGTGTTTGTTTTGTCCTGTGGTTTTCCTGACCTGTTTCTTGGAGTCATTGAGGAATCAACAGTAGTAGATGCCAAAGGGTCACTGGATCATTTTGTGCTATTGAAAATAGGAGATAAAATTGCACTGAATTTCAGATTGTGTTTAGTTTGCATAGTGTGCATTTTTGGTGTATCTACATGTTACTTAACATACATTATATAGTATAGTTTCAAGTTATTAACATATGACAAAAACTACATGATTGGCAAAGCATGGACACCAATTACTTTAAAAAGTGACACTTGTTAGAGTCACTATAATGTGTCCAGTCATTGTCTAGTTTCCTTTATCCACTATTGAGTTGTGTCATAGAAGAACTTAATTTTTGCTTATTAAGAATGTGAATTGTTACAAATTAGTCTCCATGAACAGTGCTTGAAGTTCAAAACTGAGCTTAACTAAAAGTGACAATTCAGGATGAAAATTACTTTGAGGTAAATGAAAAGTAATTTGTCATTATTATGCTTTGAAAAGCAAATAACTTTTAATGACACTTAGCAGTGTTATTGCTAAAATGGAGCAGTAAAATTCCATAAACTTATCCTTTCTAACATAACAAATACTATATATATGAATACTTAACAAAACATATTTTCCTATTATAGCATAATATCCTTGTAAAACAGATACTCATAATCGATAGTGTTGAATACTAATCTATCAGTCATAATATAAATCCTACTCTTTATATTTAATGTTATATCAGTAATCATATTTTGAGGTATACCAAAAGCATAGAAAGCAACTTGCAACTTAGAAAGATATTTCCTTGAAAGTGTTTTTCTGACTGTGTGAAATTGATATTTATGACTGCAGTATCTCCATAGAGGGAAACATGCTAAGATATTTATTCCTAGATCTCCTGCAGTCATTTTATTATGCATATAGGTTGTATTTCTTTCTTATATGTATGCCATTTACAAAATAATGGTGTCACCAAGGGTTAATATTTAGTCCTCCACTTTAAGTGTTTTAGTTGAATTCTCATTAAGTTTACAGTAAAAAATGGAGTTGGTGCAGTGGAATTTTCAGCAAGTCTGATTTCCTGGTCAGACTTCTGAGGAACAATCTTGGATTGAAATACACAGAGGGTTTTGAGGGACAGTAGTACCTGTACTGTATTTACAAAATACTGTGATTGAAGCTAGTCATTGCTAAAAGATACTGCTGCTGCTGATGTTGATGGTGATAATGATGTTGATGATGATTCTCATGAACAGTAAAACTTAAGCCAAAGCAGATCACACACACACACACACACACACACACACACACACACACACACACACACACAAATAACTTAAAAAGAAAGCAAAAGACAAACTGTCCTGCTGTTCTTTTTCATCTAAAACCTTAATCTACACCAACAAGTCACAAAATGAGTTTTAAGTCCTTAAATTTTTTTTGAAGTAGTTTCATTTCCCATCTACCCTAGAAATATCCTCAATATGAACTGCTCAAATAAGCTTCATTTTCCTATGGAGTTTTTGCATTCCTCTAAGAGATGCTTTGTAATTTCCTACCATGTTAATTTTCCTTTAACTGTATCAGGTTTCTCTTGATACTTACGGAAAACATAATAAATTAACTGGTTACTATATTTTCTTCTTTAAAACCAGTGTGCTGCAAAACCACTGTGTTGAAGTGGCATACTTAAAGACTTCAGGTATCCCATAATCTTGTTTCAGGGGTATTTGTTACTGAGTGACCATAACCCATCCTGCAAAGGAAGTACACTATTAATCTCACATGTATTTGAAAAGGTAGATTTCTAATCCACAAAATCCACTTGGACTAACAGCTACCAGGCCTGATTTATCTTTATTTTCCAGCATGTTGTACACTGTTTAGAAGGTACATGGTATGCATTTATCTCTCAGTGTTTTGGAAAGAATTTTATAATTATTTTGCAATATCCTGATACAATATGATGATATAAACTTTAGCTGATATGAACTTAATGACTCCCATTACAGCTACAGTGCAGATTTATTCAAGCACCAAAGCATTCTGTGCACTTCACAGGGTGTAAAATAACATTTGTAGCTTCTTCTTGGGCACAAAAGTATTCTTACTGAATACAAATACAAAATAATCTTGTAACCTGGTGTAGAAACAGAAGATTGGGAGAAGAGATTTTATTTTTCATCAAGCGTTTTATCAAACTCTTAAATTCAGGTCAGTCTATAAATTGTATAAATAATAGATTAGTGTCTGAAGTATCTACAGTAGTGTGAATTACAATACAACAAAGTTATAATAAAATATTTTATTCATTTTTAAGCTATAAAACCAATTTTAAAGACTAGGAACTCAGATTTTATGATAGGTAAGGCAGATAGATTGTTATACAAATTTATAAAGGCACTTTCCATAGAAAAATTCCCATGTGAATTATTTCATGTGTTAATATGAAATCTAATGTTAAATAGTGATCATTACGAATTCTCAAGAATAACTGCTAATTGTGGTTTGTCAGAAATTGGTTGTTAAGTCTCAGGTGACTTCTTGACAGATGTTTTCAATGAAGTCTTTCTTAAGAAGAGGAAAGGAGGCTGGGGACTCCCCACTGAAGAGAGGATTTCCAGTTTTGTTTGAAGATCTGTGTTTTCAAGTTTTTGTAGGTCTGATGCAAGTCATTTTAATATGATCTTATAGAAGAAAGTGTGTTAAGCCAGCAAAATGAGATTTTCTAAAATAAAAATTTCTATATAAATACATTCTTGCTTAGTATACCTTACAGATCAATATCAATAGATTCATGTTACAGTTCACTTTTGAGCTTTTATGCTAGGAATATAAAATTCTTTTGAAATATGAGCATGGCCTTTTCATATAAATTAACCACATGATAAATGAGTAGAATCTATTCAAGCATGTAAAAATGAGTAGAGAATTAAAGTATCATAGTACAAACAGTAAACAGTATTTCAGAATGCAAAAGTGAAAGTTTAGTCTCCCTTTATCAACATTTACCATTGTGAGTCTTTATTCATGCTTCTCTAATGTAAGAAGTTCTTGACTTGGAGACTCACTTAGGTGAGTTCCCACTGCTTAATTGGTTTTATGCATTCATTTCCACAAAAATCTTCAGACTTACAGGAGTTATGCTGGACTGAGCAGGAAATGGATGTCTCATTATTACTGGATGTCTACAGGGTGTTTTGTGTACTTTTCTTTATTTCTCAATGGTTTTGAAAGTATAGAAAGAGTAATTTCTAGTTTAGAGTAATGGATACACAGTCATTAAAATGTTTGCTTTACTATGTGTTAAAAATAGTGAAAATAAAGTAATGAACTTAATTTAAAATATATTCACATATTAGGTATTTGAAGGTTTTTTGGAGGAGAGTTTAAACTTTTAAGATAATCTCAAACTTATTACCATTATTCTTATTACATTTAAAGTTTTATTCTTTGTTGTATGTAAATCTGTAGAGATTTTAGATCCAATCTAAATGTGTGTGCATTTCTTTACTTCATTACAAA
>VMDO01034441.1:0-16977 GCA_007922755.1 Pedetes capensis
TCACCTCATGGAGGCCAGGATGCAGAGAGAGTGACAGGAAGGGGCCGGGGACACAGATACCCTTCCAAGGGAAGACACTAATGTGAGGTGAGAGTTGATTAGGGCGCAAAACTGAAGGAGGAAAACCACGTGTGCAGGAGAGTGAGCATCTCCTAACTTATTGTACGCAGGATGCTCCTCGCCTCCCTCTCATCTGGCCCTGAACAACGGAAGGTGGGGGCGAGGGGCTTAGCACACCTAGAACACACTTCACTGTTGTTATAAGTTGTTGTGTACCCATTAGATGACCTTTTTTGTTGTTAGGTCTGACTCATAGCGACCCTATGTTCAACACAAGGAAACACTCCCAGACAGTCTGCCATGCATTCTATCTTTTTGATGTTTAAGTCCATTGTTGCAGCAACTGTTTCAATCCATCTAGTGGAGGGTCTTCTTTTTTTTTAGGTGACCTCTCACTTCCCCAAATATGATGTTCTTCTCCAGGGATTGGACCCTCCTGACTACATGTCCAAAATACATAAGACACAGTCTAGCCATCCTTGCTTCCAAGGAGCACTCTAGTTGCACTTCTTCTAGGACACATCTATTGGTTTTCTTGGCAGTGCATGGTATAATCAATATTTGTTTCAAGCAAAGTAATGCAAAAGCATCAATTATTCTCCTGTCTCCCTTATTCACTGACCAGCTTTCACAAGCATATGATGTAACTGAAAATACCATGGCATGAGTCAAGTGCACCTTTGTCTTCAGTGTGACATCTTTATTTTTTAACACTTTAAAGAGGTCTTTTGCAACAACTTTTCCCAATACAATGTGTCTTTTGATTTCTTGACTGCTACTTCCATGCGAGTTGATTGTTGAACCAAGTAAAGCAAAATCTTGGACAACCTCAATCTTTGCTCTGTCATGAAGTTGTATAGTTTCCCAGTTGTAAGGATTTTTGTTTTGTTGATGTTGAGGCACAATCCCTATGGAGGCTGTGTTCTTTGATCTTAAGTCAGATTTAGAAGAGTGTATGGAACCAGGGACATCATTGCTGATGTCAGATGGATATTTGCCCAAAGCAGAGAATACCAAAAAGATGTCTGTCTACATTTTATTGACTATGCAAAAGCATTTGACTGTGTGGATCATAACAAATTATGGATAACATTGCAAAGAATGGGAACACCAGAGCTCTTGATTGTACTCATGAGGAATGTGTACATGGACAAGGAGGCAGTTGTTTGGACAGATGACCTTTTTTGTTGTTGTTAGGTGCCATCGAATCAGTGTGCCACTCATAGTGACCCTAAGTACAACAGGTGAAACACTATTGTCAGTACTTCTCTGCTAATCATAGGGTTTTCAATGGCTGATTGATTTTTGGGAGTGTGTTGCTGGGATCTTCTCCAAGCTTACAGCACCTAGTGTTCCCAGGTGGTCTCCCATCCAAGGACTAACCAGGCCTGACCCTGCTTAGCTTCTGAGATCTGATGGGATCGGACACCACAGTGCTACGGCTGCAGGCAGATGACGTTCAGGGATCAGTTGTTTTATCTGTGAAATGAGAATGAGGATGGCAGTGAAGCAGGGTGGATGGCACAGGGGAAGAAGCAACCACCTAGTGGCCAGAGGCCAACAGGACGGCAGAGCTGCATTGCAGGAAGATGCTATGTGATGAAATAGTGAGAACAAGCCTACCCCACCCAGCCAGGACCAGCCTGGTCCAGCAAGATGCCACATCACTAGCTTTGCAGAATTGGCTGTTGCTGTTATGCACATGATGCCATGATACACCCCAAAACACAAAAATAAGTACAAAAAAGGGGAGAAACACAATTTCAGAAATTCCTCACCTTTTTCAGGCCTTTGCTCATTTCTGCACTTCATTAATGTTCCCACATGGGTCTGTCAGCTTGTTGTGTTGTGGGAGCTTGCCTGTTGCTGTGATGCTGAAAGCTATGCCACTGGTATCTTAGATACCAGCAAGGTCACCCATAGTGGACAGGTTTCAGCTGAGCTTCCAGATGAGAAGGACCTGGAAACCCACTCCCAAAACAATTAGCCACTGAAACCTATGAAAACCAGAGAAATACTGTCAGATATAGTGCTAGAAAATGAGCCCCTTAGGCTAGAAAGGATTAAAGAAATGACTAGGGAAAATTTGCCTCCAAAAAGTAGAATTGACTTTACTGATGGGAATGGAATAAAGCCCCTGGGTCCTCCTTTTGCTGATGTGGCACAACTCAAAATGAGAAGGAATACAGTGACTGCAGCAATGCGCTCAAACGTAAAAAGATCATGTGCATGGCACAGTGCTGCCTAGTGTTTCATTCTGTTGTACAGAGCATCTCTGTGAGTTGAATATGATTCAATGGTACCTAAGGAAGTCAAAAAAATGCTTACTCATAAGATGACTGTCCGAGCCCTGGTGGGCAAGGCTCTCTCTAAGAACCACACTCATCCCTTCAGTGTATACTTCTGCTCTGTAACAAAACCTCCTTCAAATTCTTCACTTTTACTCATCTCTGAATTCTTTCTCTGATAGTGACAAGAACCCAAAACTGGGCAGAGCTCTCAATCTGGCCTCTCTACCTCTACTGAGACCTTCCCAGCCCCTCACTGACCTCAACAATAGCATCATGGTCCTTCCCTACTCAAGTCCTGACAATTTTCATCTATGGAGTAAACAGCTGACAATGGACAGATAATAAAAAATGAACAGACAAGCTTTGTTATGTGCCTCGGGCATAGAAGTATTAGACTTGAATCAGGGCTAACTCGTTGACTCATAGTTGGAGCTGAAAGGGTTGGGGCTTGGGCTTCTAGTGGGAAGCAGATGTGCACTGTAAGAAAGGGCAGCCTGGAGATGCGGGTTATGACACCCGTGCTCATCCCTGGCTGGGTCAGGGGGCACACCCCAGATCTCTTCTTCCTATTATATAGCGACCGCTCCTAAGCGAGATTAGCCATGGTGGTGTCTAATAGCAAAGCTGCTGTCTTCATGTGCTACTGACTTCACCAGTGTAGCCAGAGACAGGTTTCTTTTATGAAAGTCCAGTTGTTCACACCCATTCCATATCTGCAGAGGTCTGTTGTTGTTGTTGTTGTTGTTGTTGTGTGCCGTCGAGTCGGTATCCGACTCATAGCGACCCTCATAGGGTTTTCAATAGCTGACTGTTTTGGGATTGCCTTGGGAGTGGATTGCCAGGCCCTTCTCCCATTTTTGCGGTGCTGGGAATCAAACTCGGGACCTCAGAAACTACAGCGCAGCGCTCTACCAACTGAGCTAAATCCCAGCCCTGCAGAGGTCTGTACTTTCTCTGAATAGTCACTTCAAAATATGCCAAGGCAATATAGTTGGGGAGGGAGATTTTACTCTCCCACAAGAGTCTGGAGCAACTATCTCTGGGCCTGAAGGACTGAGTGGGATATTTGAGATCAGGCTCCATGGCATGGTGCCTGGCACACAGGATGGGTCACACAGGGCAGTCTCAACCTGCTGGGCAGCTCAGAGCTCCTGTTACAGACAGGGGCTGCCCTAGGTCAGGTGCTGCGCATGCCTGGATGTGCCTGGCGGTGACATTTCCTTTATTGGCACTGCTAACGCTGACCAGGCCGTCAGACACATGTGTCCTCAGCCTGAGAAACAGCCTGGATGACAAGCATCACTACCCAATTTCCTGTGGCTGTCTCTAACACAGCTGATTTTGAAAGGAGGGGGTTATACATGGATGCATTTCCCCCTCAGAGCCCTCTGCAGAGAGCCAGGACCTTGTCGTATACCTAACACATCCATGCAACATGGAATACAGGTTGAGCAGTCTCTGTGGCCATTTCTGCCAATTCCCTGCAGCTGGGCCAGACTCCACCTACACCGCCATGCCTGGTACCTGGTGCTGTGCCCCGTACACTTTTCTCCATCCAGCCAGCCAGTGTGTGGTAGGGACATGGAACAGGCAACAGAATGGCACAGGCCTTATCCTTTACCCCCTCACAGTGGAGAAAGGGACTGACCAAGGAAGGTCCAGGGAGTGCAAGACTCACTGCTGTAAGATGCCAGAGGTCAGGGAGACCATGGCTCCCTTGCTCCCCAAAGCAAACCCCTGTTTCAGCCATCTTTGCATGAGCAACCAGAGCAGAGGCCATCACAGATGCTCAATAAAAACCTATTCCTTATACTTACAAGAATTCAACAATGTATCACAACGAGGGACTCCAAACTCAGAAATCACAACACACAGTTCTCAGCCTAAGGAATCTTCAGTCATGCAGGACATTTCCCATAGGGTCTCTAAAAATCACCACCACTCTCACATCGTGTCACAAAGCTGGGAAGCGGGGGAAGCAGAGGTGGCTATAAAGGCCATCAGATGCCTGGTAATTGGCAAAGGGAGCTGCCTTTCCAAATGCAGTGAATCAAAGCTGTGGTGGGATTTAGTAAAAGTTTATACAAGTTATCTTGCTGTGACATGAAGAATCACCCTTCTGAGAGAGTTTTCTCTCCTCTGGAGCTTTTCTTTCAGAACAGCCAGAAGCCTTGTAACGGCCAATCATTCTGGAGGCAATTACGGCTGAAAGGCAGAAGGCAGGGAAACCAGCAGGTTGGCTGTGACCTTCTGTCTGGGCCAGGTGCAGGATGGTTCAGTTCCCAGCACTTTACATAGGTCACTAGAGTCGGAACTTTGGGCAAATTCCCAAACCTGGGAACGATTTTAGGAAAGAGGCTGGGTTCTTGGGCACCCTTTGCCAAGACATGGTGGTAAAATGAAACTGTTAGTTTCATATTGGGATGGGAAGGAGAGAAGTACAAAATTAAAAGAAAAGAAAAAAAGAGAGAGAGAGAGAGAAAATCCCCAAAGGATGTTGAAGAATTGAGCAATTAGGAACACATGAACAGATGCATTAGAAATGACAGTAATAATTATTCCTTGAATTTATACAGCTTACATAACTTTGTATTTCATGCATATTATCTCATTAATACTCATTGTTTAATAATTTAGAATTGAGTTAGCGCGCATGTAAAGTTTTCATTGAAGCTTCATAACCATGCCAGGCTATTTTCACAGCACCACTGAGGCCTTTGCAGAGACATTGTAAAGATTTGTCCTAATCCACGAAGCAAAGAAATAACACAGAGGAAAAAATTAACCCCCTGAGCCCCATTCCACACCCTGAATAGCAGGAGTCATCTTGCCCGCTGCGGGCTCCCACAGGTTTTGCTTCGACTTACCTCTGCCGACGCCCTCCAACTCTGGGTTGTGCGTACGCTTCTGATACCCTCTGGGGCCTCTCTCTGCAAAACCCCAGGACTCGTCACTCATTTTTGAGCCTCTGGTCCCTGGTTCAATAAACGCACAAGTTAATGGCTCATAAGGGAGCAAATATTAATATAATAGTGCTATAGTATAATAAGAAACATATGAGATCTTCTTCCTAGTGCCTGTCACAGAGCTTCTTCAACTTTCAATTTCCTGAATGATAGCAGTGCCTTTTGTTATTCATCACGAGCCCTTTCTCTAACATCTGAATTTCCGCGAATGAGAGTATCCAGGTAGTGCTGGTCACTAGCAAGACCATATGAGTAAGAGGCTGGAACTTTCAGCCCCATCTACCTGCCTCTGGGAAGGAGTGAGGGCAGAGATGGAGATGAGCTTTATAAAGGCGCTGAACCAGTGGAGGTGCTGAAAGGGCGGCTCATCCTAGATGACATGGAAATGTCACTGACCAATGCTGCCCATGCTCTACCATTATGGCTGTTCATCTGTGTCCTTGATGATATTCATGAGGATTATAGCTGGGGTGTTAGCTTTTCATTACTGTGACAAATACCTGAGTAAAACAATTTAAGGAAGAAGAGATATCTGTCAGCTCATGGATTCAGAGGGCTCAGTCCATGGTCAGCTGTTTCCATTGCTTGTAGGCCTATGGCGAGATAGAACATCACGGTGGAAGGGAGGGGTGGAGGACAGCTGCTCACCTCATGATGGCAGGAAGCAGAGAGGAGAGAACATACCTGTGCTGTGGCTTCCTCCTCCTCTTCCCCTGTTTGTTCCATCCAGGCCCCCAGGCTATGGGAGGGTGCCACCCACAGTCAGGGGGAGTCTTCCCTGCTCAGTTAATCCCCTCTGTAAACTCTGGCACAGACACATCTGGAGTGTGCTTTACTAATGCATAGGTTCTTCTCAATCCAGTCAAGTTGACAATTAAGATTAACCGTCATATCTGGCAAAGATAAGTAAGTGTTTCTCTGAGTGCTATGACCCATCTTAGCAAATCAACAGAATCCAAGAAGAGAGTAGTGGGAATCCCAATTTATAATCAATTGGGTGGACATGGAGGTAGCAACCTATTGCATGTGACTGGTGTCTGATGTAGGGAATGGTCTTGTAGGACTAAGTCTTTAATCTGTGAGATCTGACTCCAGCTCCAAGTAAACGGTGTCAGAACTGAACTGAACTACAGGACACCCAAGTGGTGTCAGCTGGAGAATGACTCAGTGCATGGGGCATGTTCCCCACACCGGTCACAGAGGTGATCTGCTGAGTGTGAGACTAGAGAGAGAGAAGATTGAATTTTCATCATGAATGTCTATGCAGTGTTTCCTGCGTTGGGTGTTGGTTTCATCTTTGAGGTGCCAAAGCCACACATTCTGAGCCAGAATGTCCACTCCTAAGAGCAGCAGCCAGGTGTCATCCTTTCCTTTTTTGCCTCTGTCTGTATTTTATACAATGACTGACAAATGCCAGCTGCTCGGTAGATGTCTTTTAGTTTAATTCACAATTTCCTCCTGATCTGAGCAGTAATGCCAGAATACACAGAAAAGGACCTGGACAGCGGCTTCCACCTTAAGGCTTCCAATCTTAGCACTTGACTGGTGACCTGAGAGTCTAACAGACCCAAGCGACATATTTGCATCACCTTGCACATGCTAATTCTGTGCAAGTGCCCACATCTTCAGTGACTTCCCAAAATCAGGTCTACATGAGGGTAGTGGTGTGTGCAGTTTGATTCACTAAGCGGTGTGGAAGAAAAGAGGGCTCAGGTTTCTGAGACCAGATGTCATCAGGTATATCAGGCTTTTTTAAAAATACTATCCCTCAATTTTTATGCAACATTATAATTCTTACAGCAACAACATGAAAAAAGGGCACCCAAATGACTTTCTATGTCTGTGAAGCTTGATGATCCTGTTTCCTAAGTTTGCGTGACAAATTTTGAATGAATTAGATGAAAAAGATGAAGACTGAGTGGCAGAGATGATTGTGTCTCCTGGTTCCAAAGCAGCTGCAGGTTTAGGATGAGGGCTTAAGACTCTCAGATGCCCCTCGGCATGCTATAATTTCTTGTAGTAAAGGCGCTAAGTGCCTCTTGCGCTTTTATTCACGTACTAAGTGTAAAATGCCTGTCTGCTTAAAGTGCTCCAAAGTGCTGTACAGAAACCTTAATGCTAACTTGGAAACTTAATATTTTTGTATTTTATCTTTTTTTTGGTTCCATAATTGAATGAGGTTTCAGTTAAAAATATAAAAAAATGACTTTCATTTTTAGTACAAAAGATTTTTGCAAAGTACTGTCAGTTTAATAAACTGTAATATAAGAGTTTTATTTTGCTTATAAAATGTTAATGTATATTTTGAAACCAAAACAGGCAAAATACTTAAAGAAAGGTTTGAACTAAAACATAAAGCCACTTGCAACAAAAAGAAATGTCTAATATACATACATCCTACAGCGGTAGCCCTGTGGCATCCGATCCCATCAGATCTCGGAAGCTAAGCAGGGTTGGGCCTGGTTTGTACCTGGATGGGAGACCGCCTGGGAACACCAGAAGCTGTAGGCTTGGGAGAAGGACCTGGCAACCCCCTCCCAAAAATCAATCTGCCATTGAAAACCCTATGAATGGCAGAGAAGCACTGACAATAGTGTTTCCCCTGTTGTACAGAGGGTCTCTATGAGTCGGATACCGACTCGATGGCACCTAACAACAACAACAACAATATACATACATGCTATGCATCCCTACACAAAGATATGGATGTTAGTGACCCACGTCACCAGTTATGTTCTGGTTAGGGGACATCAACAGCTAAGTGTTAGTCCGGGTTCCTCAGAAGCAGATTTTGAGACAAGGATTGAGTGCAAATGGTTATTTGCAAGAAATGACAAAGAGAAGCGTAGGAAGTTGATACAGTGTGTGTTATCAAGCCGGCTTCCATCCGGGAACTGACACCAAATCCCACGGGGAATTTGGGGAGATGGCATGTAACACCCTCACTGTTCTCCAGCTGTCTCCACCACTCATTTTTGGGCTGCTCTTAAGGGTGTTGCTTCCCAGGCACTTGAAGCCTGATGTGGTCCCAGCAGGCAGAGAAAGTTAAGACTTCAGGTAAAAGAACGCGGGTCCTGGTAATAGAGGCCAGACCAGAGGGCATAGAAACAATAGCTCTGCAGAAGGAGGGTGGACACAGGCAGCCATGGCTACAACCAATCTTTAAAATTAGACCCAGTGCAGGGCCTTGACCTTGACCCCGAGTCCTGGATCCCACCTCTCCACCAAGGTTCTCAGGACTTGGGGCTCTCTGCTGCCCCACGAGAAACAGAAAACTCCTCATTATCCTTTGTCTCCAGAGCCTCATGACAGGAGTGAAAAGTCTGCCAGGCTCCGAGCTGGAATGGGAAGGCCAGCTCAGGACCCAGGGGCCGGGATGCCTCTGGGCTCTGCCTCTGCGGGGATGGGGCTCACTCTCTCCAGCCTTCACCTGGGGCAGTTGGCTCACTTGTGAGCTCCCTTCCTCCCGGTCCTGGTAACGCACACCTTCCCTCGTTGGCTGCTGTCTTCTATTCCATTGACACTTTTTGAGCTATTATAGAAGTAATATATGATGCATGTTGGTCAATGCACCATTAGAAAGTGAAGATAAGTAATAACCATAATCCTATGGCACAGAGAAAAGTCCATAAACTTTTGGTGCATAGCCTTCACACACACACATATATGCACTCATGCGCACACATGCGCACATACACACACACACACACACACACACACACACACACACACACACAAGGAATTGTCAACATTACTGAGTATGTATGTTATCCCAAAGTTATTTTAGGCTCTCAATACACCAGGAAAAATGAAGCAGGCCAGTTTTGTAACACTCTATATAAGACCAAAAGGTAACCACAATGAAAATAAGAAATTCATACAATATTAGTGTGTTTTTTTTTAAAGTAATATGGTAAGAAAGACACAGACTCCAGTTAAATAGCAGATGATGTTCTGTTATTCTCCTTACAAAAGAAGGTGGGGTTATTTACTTATTTATTTATTATTTGCAGTATTGGGGGTGGAACTCAGGGTCTCTCACATACTTTGCAAGTGTTCTTCCTCTGGGATGTACCCCCAGCTTGTTTTTGATATTTTTAATTTTGAGGCAGGGTCTCACTAAGTAATGCAGGCTGCCTCTGGTCTCAAATTTGAGATCCTCCTGCCTCATCCTCCCAAGTAACTGGGATTACAGGTGTGTGCCACCCTACCTGGCCATTTTGGGGACTTTAATAAATTTATATTCCTACTTTCTCAAACTCAAAAACAGAGACCTGCGAGCCATTTGACAACCACTGAATACAACGGTAAACCAACTAAATGTCCCCAGAAGCCACCAGAAACCACCGAAGATGAATGCAGCAGGCGTGGCTGAGACCCGCTCTGACCTTGGTCCACTGTTTCCACAGCACCCCCTCCCCCAAAACACCCTAAACTCACACACACCAGCCCAAGCTTTTGGCCATTTCTTTCTACAATTATTTGGTGGCTCCTTCATTGTGGAATACACTTGCCCTCCCTATTTTAGGTCTTAGTTCAAATGTCATCTTATCAGAAAGGCATTTCCTAGGGTGGTAGTTGTTAAGTGCCATTGAATCTGGTCCATAAAACACACACTGTCTGTTCCCTAACTGTTTCACTGACTCTCATGGCCTTCATTTCTTTGTCCCCCACCTCAGCCCCAGACTTCAGGCTATGATGTCCAAATCTCAGGGATCCAGAGCGTTCTCTGGCACACAATGAGCAGTAGCGATTTCTCTTGCTATAATTGATGCAGCGTGGGTATCTCAAGTCAGAGAAAGGACATAGCTTTAGGATAAAGAAGTTAAAGGCTTCTATGGGATGTCAGCATGTGAGCTAAAATCTGAAGGCAAGAAAGAGCGGCTTCAAACAGTGCTCTAGGTCTGGGGTGGGAGGCTCTTTCAGTAAACAGCAAGATGATAAATATTTTAGCCTTTGGGGGCCACACACAATCTCTGTCATGTCTTCTTAGAAAACAAACAAACAAAAAAAACTCTTTAAAAACATAAAAGTGTTCTCTGTTTTCAGCCTGAAAAATAAGAGGCCATGGGCCATAGTTTGCTGCCCCTTGATGTATAGGGAAAGCAACGGAATAACGGAGCAGCTGGGGAAAGACCCCAAAGGTTATGTGCTTGGAGTATTTAACAGGCAGCACAAAGAGGAGCATGGCTGGAACATAGCGAGCAGCCCCCAGTGAGCACAGGAGGAGACGGGGACGGTGGAGGGTCAGACACGCAGAGCCTCCTGGGTCACAGTCAGGAGCTTCTGTCCTGTTATAAATGCAGTGAGAAGCCTGTTGAGGACTTTTAGTAGGGGATGGGACCACGTAGTTTATGTTTCACCAGAGATGGCTCTGGCTGCTCTTTGGCAAAGAGGATTAAGGGGGGAAGAGAGGCTGCAGGCCCTGGTGGAGGTTTTGCAGGAGGCGGTGAGAGATGACGGTTGCTACAGTGATAAAAAGCTGTGGCTGGCGTGGGACACTGGAGACACTAGCACCTACTTTTCCACCCTACTCTTTTCATTCGACAAGAACAGTTTCCTGTAGCACTTAATCCCCTTTCTTGTTCCCCATATTCTCTTCAAAGGCTGCAGACGATCACATCATCCACTTCAGAACCTCTCACAGGCGGGCACCTAGGCAGTCTCCAGTCACTCAGTGTAGAAAGCTTCTTTGGGCAGCGCTTGACCTGCTCAGTCCACTGGCCTCACTAGGATGATCTCTGCAATGGCCGCTGCGGGTCTTGGGGGCCTCCTATATTTTTTCCAGTTCAAGAGAAACCAGAAAAGAAAATAAATGCTGTCCCCTGGGCAGTGACACTTTCTGGGGTCTGGGACCCCCTCGCTGGAGCACACGGCACCCTGTCCTTTCCACCGGCCCCTACACCTTCCCGCCTCTGCCCGTGTCTTTTTCCTTAGGCTCGCCCCCTGCACCCTACTCCTCTGAGCTCTGCTGTCCTCCAATCAGTCCCATTTCGCTGCCTGAGGAGTCATTTTCTCCTCAAAGCCAGAGCAAGTGCTGACTTGAGAACGCACAGGCAACGCAGAGAGAGAAGGCCCCAGGGACCCTGCCCAGCCCTTCGCTCCTTTCTCCACGCCTCCGCCGGTGCTTCCCTGTGATTGGTTCTGTTCAACCCTCTGCCCGCCGGTCCTCCTCTGTGATTGGTGCCCCAGTGACTGGCCCTCATTTGATTGGCTTGCCCCGAGGGTGTGGCGCTGTATAAAGGCAACTCCACTTCGTCCTTCCACTAGGCAGAGACTGGCCGTGTCTCACGTTGGCTGCGCCCCCAGTTCCATGCCAGATCCCCTTCCTGGGGAGTCTTCTATGACATGCCCTTCCCCAGTGCCCTGTACAGGTCACAGAGCTGACAGACTGCAGACAAGAGGGGACAGAGCCTGGACGAGGCCCGCGACTGCTCGGCTTCCCTCAAAAGCCCTGCTGGATCTTCAGGCTGGAAACCAGGAGGCAAAATTCCTTATCCAGAGGCAGCAGTTAGGAGAGAGGAACCCAGTAATCTCTGGGTGGACTGGCGCCGATTCTCCCACCCTCACCTCGGGCTCCCTGTGTCCTTCCTCTGCACCTCACAGCTAGGTTTGGCCTTCCTTGCCCTTTCTGAGCAGAGCTGAAAGGGAGATGTGAACGATTTTTTGTTTGTTTGTTTGTTTGTTTGCCTTTCCTTTTCATTTCTCTCTCTTTTCTTTTCCTTCCCTCCTTCCTTCCATCCTTTCTTTCTTTCTTTGACTTAGGAGTTGAGCCCAAGGCCTCACACACACTTTGCAAGCACTGCTACCATTGAGTTTTTATCTTGAGACAGTCTAAGTGTCTAAGTTATGCAGGCTGCCTCTGGCTTTGAACTGATCCTCCTTCCTCCGCCTCCTGAGTGGCTGGGATTACAGGCATGAGCCACTGCGCCCTTCTAACATGGACATTTTAAATGACTCTGAGATGCGACATGAGCTCCTGACACATCAGAAAAAGAAATAGAAATCTCGGAATGATCAGGGAATCTAAATTCAGAGAGGACTTGTGCTGATTTCAAAGTGGACACTGTAAAAACTGCAGAGTCTCCATATACATCCCGGGTGTAGATCGCCACAAACCTAGGAAACAGTAACCCAGAACGGACACTGCAGTCTCTGAGCTCGGACTGGGCACACACTGTCATCCCTGACAAGCTGGAAGCATACCCACAGCACAGGCACACGCAGCGAAGGCCTGGAAGACGCCGCCATCCTCCTAGACCTAGAGCATGCAGACATCCTGGTCGCCCGTCCCCCGGACAGTGCAGATAGCTTCTTCCTCCAGCCTCAGGACCGGAGAGGCCCCATGGTTCCTCTGGGTCAGGATGTGCACCCCGGATTTCCTAGGAGCCAGGTCTGTGCAGACCCCACCTTCTCTCACAGGCCAGGACTGGGCACTTGTGGGCGTTCCCAGATAGTCCCTCATGGCTCTTCAGTGGGCAGATGCTGTGATGTCCCACAGCCCAGTACTGGAGCCCGGAATGATGAGCACTTGGCCATAAGAAGTCTCGAGATGGGCCCCTGGGTATTGGGAGAGCGTGCGCAGTGGCTGAGGCTCTGTGAGGACCAGAGAGCTCTGCAGACATCAGTGTGGGCAGAGGATGAAGCCAACGTTCAAAAGTCAGAACTCTTGCACAGGTGGATACTACACAGGGAGAAGATTTTTGAGTTGTATTTGTCTGGAATCATGATGATCACCTCTGCAAAAACTATGTTATAGAAAAAACCACATTTATATCCTTCCACACATTGTGATTTTAAGGAATTAAAGTGGCCATACTTCCCATTTTCCTAGACTCTGTTCCCTTTTGCCTCCAAGCGATCACATGGGGAACGATGCCCTGAATGTGCCTTTGTCCCACCCTATCACACAACTGTCCCCACTGCTAGGGAGAGCTGAGCTAGTTAGCCCTCAGTATTCAAGTGGAAACCTCTCACAGAAATCACATTCCTATCCCTGCCACTTCATTCCATTTACAGGTCTTTGTAGGTCAGGCAGCATGGGTTACATACGAGACAGGAGCTTGACTGTCTTCAAGTTTCCTTCTTCAAAATCTTGCTTCTACCAAGAAAGAAATCCAGTTGTCTCTGCCTTTGACAGGGGAGCCCTTCACATTGCTCTGGTTACCCTTTCTTCTTTTTCTGAGACTGAGACAGTGTTTTGTTGTTGTTGTTGTTTTGCTTTTTTTTTTTAATTAAACAATAGCTGTTGTTAGGTGCTGTCAAGTCAGTGTCTGACTTATAGCAACCCTACGTACAACAGGAGAAACAGTATTGTCAGTGCTGCTCTGCTATTAATAGGGTTTTCAATGGCTGATAGTTTTCAGGAATGGGTTGCCAGGTCCTTATCCCAAGCCTACAGCACCTGGTGTTCCCAGGTGGTCTCCTATCTGAGTACTAACCAGGCCCGACCCTGCTTAGACTCAGAGATCTGATGGGATTGGATGCCACAGTGGTACTGCTATGCACTAAACAATGATAGACCAAAGAAAACCAATGAGCAAGCAGAGTGATCAGCAGAAATCATGATCAGTGCCATTACTCAGTTCTCCTTGGGTGCCAGGTAACTCAGAAGTTCCTCATGTGTGTTATCTCACTTCCTCTGAGCAGGACAAGGAGGTATTATTACCTCTTTCACTTTACAAATGAGTTAGAGAGGTAAAGAGGTTAACCCAGAACTTTGAAGTATTAGATCAAGATCTGAAAGTGGGTTCTTGCTACTCCCCAGACCTTGCATGAGCTGCTGGGACCACAGCCAGGGAGTCCTCACACCTTGCAGATTTCAGGGGGCTGCCAGGCATTGGAGTCCCACACTATAGCCCAGTTGGGGCTGAGGGAGTGGCTGTGAGCACCCCAGGAAGGACCCTATAAGTGATTTGTACGCCTTCTTTCCCACAAGTGGGTAATTTGGTCTCCTTTCTTGTTTCATTTTTTGCCTTTGTTTTTTAATTTGAAATAACACCATCCAGTTGGCAAAGCCTGCAGGGAGAACCGTTTTATTACTTTTTCTAAACATAATGTGAAAAAGTTGCTGACCCAGAGCTCTGCAGCAGGAACAAATTGTGCAAGGTCTTTTAGGGAGAGAACAGATGACCGTCTGGGACTGCGGAAAGGGGGCTCTGCAGAACCGGCTTCTGCGGGAAGTTTACATCCCCGTTTCCTTCTCTTCCTGACAGAATCGTCACATTACAGGAAGAATGAGCATCTTCCCATGAACTGCGTTTGACCTTCATGGGGCTGTTTTCAGAAGAGAGCTCCCAAGCTCAGATTCAAGGCGTCTTTCCTCTAGGAAACATCCCGGAGTCTCACCTGCCAAGGCGCCAGACATTCTGATCTAAGGGCTTCAGAATAGGCTGTCTTAGCGGCTTTCTTCTCTACAGCTGCCTCCCCAGGTTATTTTCTAAGGGGGTGGGAACTGGGACTTTCTTTTGCCCACATCCTTAGTATCTGGTCATGATTGGCACGTGGTCAGTTCTCAGCAGTCATTTGTTTGATGATACCTGTCTGAGTCTCAAATCCTATTCCTTAAATAGGAACAATAAATTAGCCAGGTGTGGTGGCCTGTGCCTGTAATTCCCAGCAACCCAGGAGATGGGGTAAGGGTATCACAGGTTCAAGGCCAGAGACAGTCTGCACAACTTAGTGAGACCCTGACACAAAATAAAAAGCGTAAAAAATGACCTGAGGTAGAGCATATTCAAGCCCTGGGTTCAACTTCCCCCAGTATAATAATAATAATAATAATAATAATAATAATATATTATTATATTACATATAATAATATATTATATATATTATATATAATATATAATAATATATAATATATATAATAATAATATTATTTATTATTATTATTATTATTATTATTATTATGCCATACACCCTTCAGGGATGTTGGGAGGATTGAAGATAATATATGTAACCATTCATCACACTGCTTGGTATGTCGAAGGCAATTAACTAATGGCAACTATTATAATGTGTCTCAGAAATAAATTGCTGCAAATGGAAGTCAAGTTGTATTCCTTCGGGGAGTGAGATTTTGTCTCCTGGAGCTCTGCAGAGGCCAGTCATGTGTGCCAGCCTTTAACTTGCCAATCGATCTTAATCCACCCGCTGATGAGACCTTCTGGTGATAGTGCCCTGGAAGGTGTAATTAAAATGAAAGCAAAGCAAAGCAAAACAAAACAAATGCATTGGAAAGTGGACAAGTGACGGCCAGGGAGGGGGTGGAAACAGGTTGGAAATGCGAGAGAGGCTGTGCTCAGAGTGTGTACCCAGAAAAGAAAGGGAATGGCCTGGGACCGCAGGGTTTTCTAAGAAGTGAGGGCAACCCAGCGGGAGGGCTGCCTGGGAGGAAGGGCAGTGTGGGGCGCAGGGCTGGGAGGGGGCTTTGAGATGCCAGACTCTGTCCTGTGTGCTGAGGCAAGAGTTGTCAGGTGATAGGGAGGCCTCTGCCAAGGCCAACACAATTGTTCTCTTTTGTCATTTTCTTTTTCGGGTTACATTTGTTCCTCCTTTGTTTGTTCTTTAGGTGCCATCAAGTCGGATCTGACTCATTGTGACCCTAAGTACAGCCAAATGAAACACTACCCAACTCTGTGCCATGACATGGTCTTTCTATGTTTGAGCCTATTGTTGCGGCTGCTATGTTTCTTCTCATTTTGAGTTGCATCACATAAGCAAAAGGAGGTCCTAAGGTCGACTCTACTTTGAGGAGACAACTTGTCCCCAGTTGTTTCTTGAATATCTTCCAGCCTGGGGTCTCATTTTCTGTCTCTCTATCTGACAGTGCTTCTCTGCTATTCACAGGGTTTTCAATAGCTAATTGCTTCTGGAGTGGGCTGCTGGGGCCTTCTCCCTAGCCTGAGTTCGTCTGGAAGCTCAGCTAAACCCGTCCACCATGGGTGGCACTGCTGGAGTCTGAGATACAAGTGGCATAGCTTTCAGCATCACTGCAACACGCAAGTCCCCCCAGAACAGCAAGCTGACAGACACATGGGGGATATACACCCCCAGAGGGAGTAAATGTAGCCTCCACCCCACCAGAGTTAGTCCATGTGCCCTGTTGGGCTCCATCATCCTCTGGTTCCAGGGCCATTTCCCGTGACCACACCTGGTTAATTGGCCCTTCCAATGTCCTTTGAGATGGCGATTAATTTGTGGCACACACTGAGTCGCACTGGTCCAATGAGAACATCACCCAAGATGAGCAGAGAAGCCGTAAGGAGAACCACACTTTCCCACTGGTCCTGACGAGGGGGGAGTGTGAGCAGGCTCATCATGAAGTCATCTAGCCACGAGGTGGAGCGGGAGAAGACCTCAGCAGGGAGGAGAGCAGAGCCCCAGGTGGGGACTGGGCCCCAGTTTGAGTCCCTCAATCAAACCACAGGGGAAGATAACATACTTGCCAGCTTCCCAGTTGCCTGCAGCGGTAGCCCTGTGGCATCAGATCCCGTCAGATCTTGGAAGCTAAGCAGGGTCGGGCCTGGTTAGTACTTGGATGGGAGACCACCTGGGAACACCAGAAGCTGTAGGCTTGGGAGAAGGACCTGGCAACCCCCTCCCAAAAATCAATCTGCCATTGAAAACCCTATGAACAGCAGAGAAGCACTGACAAT
>VMDO01034442.1:0-16972 GCA_007922755.1 Pedetes capensis
AGCCTAAAACCCACTCAGGTTTGAACAAATCAAGAAAGAGTGATATGATTTAAAATTTTCGGCTTCATTATATCAAAAGGACACAAATTAAACCAAGCTAAGAAGAAGAAGCCTGCAGCCATAGCCCTGTAGCATCTGATCCCATCAGATCTCGGAAGCTAAGCAGGGTCAGGCCTGGTTAGTACCTGGATGGGAGACCACCTGGGAACACCAGAAGCTGTAGGCTTGGGAGAAGGACCTGGCAACCCCCTCCCAAAAATCAATCTGCCATTGAAAACCCTATGAACAGCAGAGAAGCACTGAGAATAGTGTTTCCCCTGTTGTACAGAGGGTCGCTATGAGTCGGATACCGACTCGACGGCACCTAACAACAACAACAACAACAACAACAACAAGAGACACGTAGGGTGAGGGCAGTCAGGGGACTAATGCAAAGCCCCAGGTACCCGCTGTCTGGGGGGTTAAGATGCAGCACCCTCCTCGCACAGCAGTGTGCAACTGTAAATACAGATGCTGTCAACTAGAGATGGGCACCCTTGCTTCATGTCCAGGGTTTTTATTGGGTGTCATTACATGAGCAGGATTGATTGAAATATTGGTCATGTGTCAAATAATCTCTTCCCTCCCAGGAGGTCAGGCTGATACCACTTGGCTCAAAGCTCCAACCCTCTAACCACCTGGCTGGTCTTTCTGTGAAGGGTTGCTCCCACTGAGTCGTCTACTTAGTGTCACTCTTAGGTTCCCACCACGAGTTACCTTGCTAGCATAAACTATCAGGGCCCACCAGGAAGGACAAAGATGCTCCTGTCATCCAGGCAATTCCAAGGATTAGAGGTTACCTCCCAGGAATCAGACAAAAGCTGGCAACATTATTCCTTACAAGGATATAGGGTCTGGATTTTGAATCATACATAGAAAGTTCTTCCCTTTTCTAACATCATTACAAGAGCCAATTGCCCATGATTCCCTCTGGTACCTGAAAAATTCTATTCTTTTTCCAACATGTATTTCTAATCCATCTGGAACTTATTGTAGTTTCAAATGTGAATAGGCTGGGCCCAGTGGTGCATACCTATAATGCCAAGGCAGGAGGATCATGAGCTCCAGGACAGCCTAGGCTACAAAGCAAGACCTTGTCTCAAAAAAAAAAAAAAGTAAATAGTTGGACTTCATTGTTTTTTTTTCTAGGTAGTTGTCCCTAAACTATTCATTGGATAAGCTATTTTTCCTCCACTGATTAAAATGCCAACCTTATCCTATACTAAATTCCTATATGTATGTAAATCTATTTCTAAACTCCTTAGTGTTTTCCATTGATCTGTTTTTCATGTGTTCATGCAACAAAGTTTTAATTATGGTGGTTTTAAAACTTATTATTTCAAATTAATATTAGTAGTAAATTTCTTAAACATTTAAAAAACAACTTTTTGGAATTAGATTTAAAATCAAGAAAAACCTAGCAACCCATGCCAGAAACAATTCACCATTGAGAACACTGTGAATAGCAAAGAAGCACTGACAATAGTGCTGGGCATGGCAGAGGGTCGGGGAGTGTTTTGTTCTGTTGTACATAGGGTTGCTATGAGTTGGAAGTGACTTGATGGCACCTAATAACAACAATAACAACCACAAATTAGAGGTAAGAAACAAATACAGCATTATACATCTGAGAGCTGCCTAGTAGCTTACAGTGAGAATTGCTTCCAACAAATCCATTGGTAAATGGCTCATCTTAGGGTGTTTTGACTTTACCATGGTGTGAAGATGATACAAATTCAATAGAAACCATACTCTAAGTTTTGATCTTTGATTTTTTTCCTGGGTTAGCGATATGCAGTATAATCCTTTTTGGGGATGTTGGGTAATTGCAATGAGGAGCTGCCACAGCCATTTCTAACCATATTTTCTGACAAGGACCGGATATGGGGAAGAGAGGTTCAAGGAACTCATCTTCCAAGAAATGGATGGGGATGAAGAAAAGGAAAATGTGCTTTTTGCTTTCTAGGAATAGGATTACTGCTTCTAATTATTATGATGACTTTATGTTTAGGACTAATACTCATAACTAATATTGTATTAAACTCTAATGGAACAAATGCTGAAAGAATGACACGACTGAGGGAATTTATAAATGAGTTAGAAGTAATGACCTCCAATTGTAAAGGTTATGTGGACAATATTTTAGTTAAAGCTGACCAGCAACTTCCACCCTGGAACTCAAACATTAAGTGATTTATGCTTCAGCTGCAACAGGCCGAGTTGTTAGCCCCTACTTGGACTAAAGTGGCCCCACCTATGATAGCTAAGGTTTACAGAGTAAATATAAAACAATCAAAAGAATACACAGGCCTGTTCCCACAGTACAAAAGTCTCCTGGACAATTTTAATACAGAGAGGTGCTTATCTAAGGCAGACCATGGTTCCCAGCTAGAGAAGAAAGGAAAGGCTGCTGTTCTGGTCAGCCTGACCCTCCACTGCCTTACATAGAAACATATAAGGGGTTAAAATGATAAATAAGGATAGAGTCCAAAATACCCTATTATAGCTTATCATTTATGAAAAGCCTGGGAAAGGACAGACCTTCCAGGTGCTTGTTATCTAAACACAGTAAAGTTTATGCTTTAAACCATGGGCTATTGTGACTATTAGGTATGTGTAAAACTGCACGTATTCTTACTACTTGCATGACCTAAGCCTAAAAAAGACTGTATAAAAAACTGAGCTATCCAAACAACAAATGGAACAGATCCACACTGCCTCCGAGCTGTTGTGTTTGTTACCCACCACCGCCGACTCCTCACCTGCCTTTGGGAAACCCTGGATTCTTAGGCTGTAGGCATCGGACTGTGGCAAGGAGCAGCTCTTAGACAGCCCCACAGTCATGAGGGGAAATAGCTGAGTCTATAGTGTGCCATGTGCCCAAACTAGGAGGCTGAGTAGCTTAGGTATATTCAACACATTTTTCAGCTCATGATATTTTCAATTCATTTTGGGTTTAATCAGGACACAGTTCCATTGTAAGTCGAGGAGCACCTGTACTTCATATGCCAGAGATGAAGGGAACTCACAAAACTCTGCCCCACACATTTGTCTTTTATACAAAGTTATTCAGAATTGAGTGAAAAGTTTTCACTGCAAATAAGACACAGCCACCTCCTCACATTCAGCAGGACTATTTTAGATGTTTGGTCTTACAACAGCCAGCTGTTGAATGAGTTTGGCACATGTTTCCCTTGGTGACCACTTCCTGTCCATCTTGACCTGGGGTCAGTCACCCACTTTACCCAGCAAAGTCAACAATGACTCCACTTGCTCCAGACCCAGATGGGTCCAAGTCAGTCAGTCCAGCCTGGGGCTTATGTTGGCAGAATCTAGTTCTTTGGTGTTAAACCTGGGAGGAATAATGTTCCTATTAGACTTGTTCTTCTGATTGGGCAAAGGATGATGTGGAATAGGCATTGCCTTTGTGGTTCTTGAAGGTAAAAATGTAACTTCAAATGCTTGTCTGTGAACAGATCGTGCATCTCCACCTCCTCAGCAGCCTTGTCTGTGTGGGTAGGCTTTAGAAGTTATTCATCAGCCCCACTTCTTCCATAACAGTATCACAATGACTGCCTTATCCTATCCTATTTAACTTTCAAATGTTGAGACTTTAAAAAAATTTTTAAATTGACACATAAAAAGTGTACATATTATAGAGTACCATGGGATATTTTGATATATGTCATGTTAGCTTTTTCATCACTGCTACCAAAATATCTGGCAGAACAACTTAATAAGGAAGGATAGGTTTATTTGGCTTACTGTTCAGAGGATTTAATCCATAATGGCAGGGAAGCATGGCAGAGCAGAGGCAGAAGTAAAACCTCCAAAAGTGCACTCCCGATAACTTATTCCCACAGCTAGATCCCACTCCCTAAGTTCCACAGCCTCTCACTACAGCACCACCACCTGGGGACCTCATATTCAACCTCATGGACTTTGGGGAAATTTTTAGATCCAAATCATAACATTCCATCACTCATCCCCCAAAGGTTCATGGCCATTTCATAATGCAAAACACATTCAGTCCAACTTCAAGAGTCCCCAAAGTCTTAACAGTCCCAACATTGTTGGAAAGTCCAAGTCCAGAGTCTCTCCAGAGACTCAAGGCAAACTTAGCTCTGAGCTCCTGCAAAACAAGTTATGTACATCCAAGATACAATGGCACAGAGCCAGCATTCCCTACCCAAAAGGAAAGAATAGAAGATTAGCAAGGAAAGATTGGGTCAAAGCAAGACTGATACCCAGCAAAATAAACAAATCCCGCAGCACCATGTCTGGCATCTGGAACATGTGATGGCATTACTTGGCCTTGAATTGATTTGGGCAGCTCTACTCATATGGCCTTGCCATAATCAGGCTACATGGTCCTCTTGGGCTGGCTCCACTCATTGTCAGAAGCTTTGCTTGGCAGTTGTCCTACATTACTGGCATCACCAACATCCTGGGGCCTCTATTGCAGCTTAGGCTTCACCTTCAAAACTTCATGCTCCAGCCCTTCAGGGGCTCTTCACAAGAATCCACTCTGTTTTCCAGTGCTTGGCTTTGCAGGCTATTCTCTGAAACCTTGGTGGCAGCAGCCATAGTGCCATAACTCTTACATTCTGCATGTCTGAAAAACCAGCACCACAAAGATGATGCCAAAATTTGCAGTCAGCTCAAGAAGTAGATGGGGCACATTGGAGCACGGCTATAGTGTGAGCCTCTGTGTACCTAGGCATCTGAACTAGGAGAACATTTCCTAGGCAACCCTTTAGTAGCTGGGCACTCATTTCTCAGACACTCTCTTTTCAAAGGAAAGTCTTTGAAATGAGTTTCCATTTTCACAGCCTGGAGCCTTCCATGGGTGGGGTCTAGCCAATCCTATCATTCTAGCACAAAGTGCTTAGCTTCTCTTTAATAGCATTAATCTCTTTAGTGGGCTGGGGTTTAGTTCAGGTGGTAGAGTGCTTGCTTTGCATACTCTGAGGCCCTGGGTTTGATCCCCAGCACTGAAAAAAAATGAGAGAAGGGCCTAGCAGCCCACTCCCAAAACAATCCCAAAACACTGACATAGTGCAAGTGTATTGGGAAATATTTCTGTTGTACACTGGGTCACTATGAATTGGACCTAACTTGAAGGCACATAACAACCACAACAATAACAATTTCTTTAATGTTCACAGCCTCTTTGCCCAAACATACCTCTTCAGCAAATTTAAATATGCAGCTTTTCTGGCCAGACTGCATGTTTTTCAATTCATTTTGCTTTGCTTTTCGGATCTTTTTTCAAGCATAAATCTGACTAAAAAGCAGCCAGCAGTGGCCAAGACACCCATTCACTATTATGCTGTCTTGATATTTTCTCTGCCATGTTAATTAGTCCATTCCTTTTGAATTCAGCAAACCACAAACATTTTGCCAGAATGTAACATGCTTGGTCTCCAGTCCAGTTCCCAACAGTGTCTTCATTTCCCTCTAAAATCCTGTGAACCCCCTTTTTACTGCCCACATTTCCATCAGCATTCTGGCCTTCTGAACTCCCACTGGAACCACCCTTTGAGCTCTGCCTCCAGCATTCCAGGGTGTCTCTAGGCTGCATCTCCAAACTTCCAAACTCCTCCTGTGAGCAAGTTCCAGTGGCCTAAGAACCACAACGGTTGAGTTTTGGCACAGCAACAACCCCACTCTCTAGCACCAATTTTCTGTGTTAATTACTTTTCCCATTGCTGTGACAAAGTACCTGACATAAACAACCTATGGGAGGAAAGACTTGTTTTTGGCTCATGGTTCAGAGGATCTCAGTCCATAATGGCGGGTAGGCCTGATGGAGCAGTAGCAGGGCCTGTGGCAATGGACTCCATAATACCATGGCATCAGGAAACAGAGTTTACTAGAAATGGAGGTCCAGGTAAAACCTCCAAAGGCCACCCAGTGACCTAGTTCTGCCAGCCAGGTACCAGTTCCCAAAGTTCCACAGCCTCCCAGGAGAGTGCTACCATCTGAGGACCCAGTATTCAAACATGTGACTTTTAGGGGACATTTTAGCTTCAAACCATCATACATATATATGTATATATTGTGTAATGTTCAAATCAGGGTCTACTTAGATATCTATGTGCCTATTTATATGAGAAGGTTAGATTCATTCACTGCATCTACCATCAGTCAGGCACCATATGCTGAAGACAGAGAGTAAGTGAGACAGACAGGACCTCAGGCTTCACAAAGCTTGTGATTGACCAGGGGTGGCCAATGGGACTAGGCATTGAGAAAACATCCTGGGAAGAACTGGGTTGTCAAAGTGAATGCATAAGAACACATCAACATTTGATATTCTTATTTCTCCCTCTGTTCCAGAAAAGATTTGAGGTAGCTTAAAAATTCTATTGATTCAAAAAGTACCCAATAAGTAGAATAATTACAAATCAAAATATAAATCATGCATTTTATGTTAAATTAGTGACAATTGATATCATTTTGAATATCCATTTTGCTATAGCTGAATGATTCATAAAATATGAAGTGTTTTTGATAATTCATTCATCACAAAGCTAGAGAACAAATATATCAATGTTCTTGGCTTATAATTTTTTTTTTTTTTTTTTTTTTTGCGGTACTAGGGATTGGACCCAGGGCCTCGCGCTTGCATGCTCTGCAAGTGCTGGACCACTGAGCTGCACCCCCAGCCCATTTTTTACTTTTTGAGACAGGGTCTCGCTAAATTCCACAGACTGCCTCTGGTCTCGAATTTGCGATCCTCCCGCCTCTGCCTCCCAAGCCGGTGGGATTACAGGCGTGCGCCACCGCGCCCGATGCTTGGGCTTATAAATTTGAAACAAAAGGCACAGGTGTTATGTACAGAAGAGTGGAAAGGAGAAAAGTTGGGTGGAAGTGATGTTATTGTGCCTATCTGGGTCCCCTCTTCTGGGCTGGGCTGAGACATCCAACTGCTCGAGGTGGGGCCCAGCAGATGATGTCTTGCAGCTGCCCATGGCTACAAGGACCTGCCTCCCCCAAGGTCAGGCATCACCCCTTTCCCCAGGAAGTGGCTTGTGGCCAATGATTGACCGATGGGAATATCCATGAGCCAGGGCCCCATGTCTCCACTTGGGCTCATTCTGCAAGCCTATCCCTGTGAAACTTACCCCCACTGTGATTTTCACCTACTTGTTGTTGTTGTTGTTGTTAGGTGCCGTCGAGTTGGTATCAGACTCATAGCGACCCTCATAGGGTTTTCAATGGCTGACTATTTCGGGATTGCCTTGGGAGTGGATTGCCAGGCCCTTCTCCCATTTTTGTGGTGCTGGGAATTGAACTTGGGACCTCAGAGACTGCAGCGCAGCGCTCTACCAACTGAGCTAAATCCCAGCCCTCACCTACTTGTGGATGCTAACATGCATCCAAGTGCAGCTTCTCTGTCAGCCCCTAGCCCTGCCTGCCTTCCTCCTGGAGGGAGAGAGGGTGTTCTGTGATCCTGTGCCACGGTCATGGACCTGCTCAGGGCTGATGCAGCGTGAGGATACCCACCACCAGAAGACAAGGTAGGAACAGATGAGGGTGTAGCCATGGCTCCCAGGGGGCCAGCCAGCCAGGATTCTGCAACATCCCCCTCCCACCCCACATTCTTGATCCCTGGTGTGCCTGCGCCTTCTTCCAGTTACTCAATCCAGCACCCCTCTGGGAACCACAATGGTGGCATTTTGCAGATATCATCAAGTTTTAAAATCAGTTGGTGTGAAGACAAGGTGATTATCTGGGAGGTGGGGCACGAATTGAATTACAGGAGCCTTTTAAAAGAAGTTCTCTGTCTGGATACACAGGAGGTAGCTGGAAATTTGAAACATGTTGGAGATTGGATGCACCTTGCTGGCTTAGCGACAAGGGGACCATGTTGTGATGCCATCGATGTCCACATGTTGAGAGCATCTCCCAGCTAACAGTCAGAAAGGAAGCAGAATCTAATTCTCACAACAAAAAGGAATTTAATTCTGCCAACAACAAGAATGAGCTTGCAAGTAGACTTTTCCAGAGCCTCCAGTTGAGGACTAGATGCCTAGATGCCTAGATGACACTGATTTCAGTCCCCTCCCCAGCCAGCCAGGAATCCAGCCAGGCCACTCAGACTTGTGACACATAGAACTGGGTAATAATAAGTGAGTGTTGCTTTAGGTTGCTAAGTTGGTGGTAGCTTGTTAAACAGCAATGGAAAACTAATGCGTGTGTGTGCGCGCGCGCGCACGTGTGGAATAGGAGGGACTCAGAGAAGCTCCTCCCCACCATTACAGAACACATTCGGGAAGGTCCATTTGAGATCATCACCTCCAGGGTAAAAGGAGGGGAAAGCATGTTCACAATGTGACCAAAATTAAAAACTTACTGAATTTGATTGAATTTATCTGAAAGGAATTAGTTTTCAACAAGGGGTCCAAGTTAAAAATTAGTAAAATGAAGGCACATTTTTATACTTCTGAGTATATGACCTGTGAAATTTATACTGACTGTGATTTCCACTTGGTTGTAAGAAGTGTTTAAGAATGTCCGTATGCTACAGTTTCCACAGGACAATGATATGTTTATTTTGTTTTGTTGTAGAACATCCACATTTTCCCTGTGCCTGGATCTTCATTGAAACATGAATGAAAGGACTCCAAGAGAAATATCACAGATGGACTTTGTATGTATCCTATCTTACACAGCCAAGAAAAAAATTATGAAGTAACAGGGAAATGTGATTCCAGCTGAATATTTTATATTGTTTAATGGGTTATTTCAAAGTTATGGTTTTGTATGCTATCAGCCCTCTATATCCATGGGTTCTCTATCA
The DNA here is from genome assembly GCA_007922755.1 of Pedetes capensis. Lineage (NCBI taxonomy): Eukaryota > Metazoa > Chordata > Mammalia > Rodentia > Pedetidae > Pedetes > Pedetes capensis. Next base: position 8,849 of record VMDO01034442.1, read on the forward strand.
GTGGATTCAACCAATTGTAGATCAACAATACTTGAAAAAAATTTACTTGTACGTGTACAGAATTTTTTCTTGTCATTATTCCATAAACAATGGAGTACATCAATTATTACACAGCATTTGCATTGCTATTGGGTATTATTAGTAATCTAGAGATACAAAAGGTCCCTATGAGTCACACTCCACTTGACAGCACCTCACAGCAACAGAAATGATTTAAAGTATATGGACCAAAAGCTAGGCACATGCCTGTAATCCTAGTGATTTGAGACGCTGAAGCAGGAGTATCATGAGTTTGAGGCCAGAGGTAGCTTGTGGAATATAGTAAGAATCTGTCTCAAAATAAAAAATGAAAAAGGATCTAGGGGTGCAGTTCAGTGGTAGAGTACTTGCCTACCATGTGCAAGGACCTGGGTTCAATCCCCACAGTACTGCAAAACAAATAAATGAAACGTCTGAGAGGATGTGTCTAGATTATGTGCAAATACTACATCATTTTATATAAGGGACTTGAGCATCCATGGATTTTGGTATTTGTGGGGACTCCTGAAAACAATCCCTCATAGATTCCAAGGAATGACCGTGTGTGTGTGTGTGTGTGTGTGTGTGTGTGTGTGTGTGTATGCTGTTTTTAGGTGCCTTTGAGTCAGTATCATAGCGACCCTATGTACAACAGGCAAAACACTATTGTCAGTGGTTCTCTGCTATTCATATGGTTTTCAATGGCAGATTGATTATTGGGAGTAGGTTGCTGGGTCCTTCTCCCAAGCCTACAGTATCTGGTGTTCCCAGGCTGTCTCCCATCCAAGTACTAACCAGGCCCAACCCTGCTTAGCTTCTGAGATCTGACTGACTGGTCAGAAGCCAGAGGGCTATGGCTGCCCGCTCTCACTCTCTCTCTCTCTCTCTCTCTCTCTCTCTCTCTCTCTCTCTCCCTCTCCATATATCTATGTGTGTGTGTGTGTGTGTGTGTGTGTGTACATGTATATATAGGTATATGTGTGTGTATACCTATGATACATAATGAAATGTTTATGGGTGAAATAATGTCTGAAATTTGCTTACATGTAATCTAGGGTAGGGGTAGGAGGGACTAGTTGGTTTATTGATATTTTGGCCGTGAATTGGTAATGGTTGAATATGGTATGGTGGGTACATTAAGGTTCATTGGCTTTAGTATGACAAAAATACCATATATATGCAAAGTACCAAAATCCTTTCCCTCAACTTTGTTCATTCCTTTCAAGATTTCTGCTAAAAAGTCCCAGTGCTATTCTTTTATATCATCTCTCCTCTCTATTTCTGAACTCCATTTTGTGCTTTTTCTAACTATTCCCAAGAAAGAAGAAGCTTGAAGTTCACATATGCTGCAACTAAAAATCTTGTTGCTGAATGGGCTTGCAGAAATAGCCCATCGAGCAAAATTCTTCCCAAGGAAAGCAGCTGGGGAAAAACTTCCACCTTATTTTTCTTTAAAATAAGGTTATTTAACATAACTCTGAGGAAAGTATAGTGAGCTACATTTCATTAATTGCACTTGAGCTAAGAAACAGAAATTTTTAAAAAAGCATTTTCTAAAATAAAAACAAGCCCTTTGCAACTATAAGTTTAGTTTGTTAGGCCCAATTTGACCAAGGCAAAGGAAGACATTCATTATGAGGTTTATTTCCAGTTGATTAATTGTGAAATACCTGAAATGTAACCAGAAAAACTTGGAACTCCCAAGAAACTGAGGGCAGAACTCTTTAGCAAGGAAGAGCTCCTCAGTACAGCAAAAAGAGGAAGAACTGTCCATTGCAGCAGCATCAGTAAATAAATAAATAAAATACTTGGGTATATATTTAATAAAAGAAGTGTAAACCCTATATAACCCAACACCATGGGTTTGCATGTTTATGAGTGCAAAACCAAAAAACACAACCAGGAGGATTTATTCCTCCCAGAAAGGAGCACACTGGGGTTATTGAAAATCCATAATCTACCTGCACAAAGCAAGCATGGAGTTTTATTGAAGAGGCTATAGATATTCATATAGGAAAGCACAAATGTAGAGTAGGTATAGTCATGAGCATCTTTGATCTAAGGAGTACTTTTCTGAGCATGATCAGTTCAAGGTTATATAGACCATGTGTTTTAAAAGGAAAGATTATAGACACATGCAGAATTTAGTATCCCAATGAGCCAAATTTACTCATTCTGAAAGAATGGGGTAAAGTGACTCAGTGACCCTGGGTGATTCTTCATATGATTCTCCAAGGAGTTTTAGCTGAAACAAAAAGAAAGAACAACTTTGAAGATGTGTAACAGTCTTTTAGTCGGGTGGCAGCTTCCCTTGCCATAAGTGTGGGCATTAGCTCCTAAAGATGCCTTCTTCACTTATCAGAAAACATTTAGGTTCTGAAAACTATAAAACGCTGTTGGAAAAAATTAAAGAAGACAGAAATAAATGGAAAGACCTGTCATATTTGAAGATCAGAAGACCTCAGACTGTTAGATGGCAACATTCCCCAAAGTACAATCACCATTAACATTTAAGCTGAGTTCTTTGCAGACATTGAAAAGATCATCCTAAAATTACTATGGAAATGTAAGCATCACAGAATCACCAAAATCATCTTGAAAAAGAAGGGAAAAGTTAGAGGACTTCGTTTCCTGATGTCAAAACTCACAATGAGGTGTAGTAATCAAGGCTATACATGATTGTCATAAAGACAGACACATAGACTAACTGGACAGGATTGAGATCCCAAAATAAACACTCACATTTGCAGTCAATCAATTTTCAACAAGAGTGCCTAGCCCTTCCAATGAGGAAAAAGTCATCTTTTCAACAAATGACTCTAGAACAACAGTATAGCCACATATAAAAGAATGAAGTTGGGTGCCTTATATCACACCATGTCTGCAGCCACACCACCCTCACATCAAATCCTGACTAATCTCACAAGCTAAGCAGGGTTGGCTTGCTTAGTCCTCAGATGGGAGACCACTTGGGAATACCAGGTGCTGCAGGCTAAGGAGAAGGACCAGGCAACCCACTCCTGAGACAATCTGCCATTGAAAACCCTATGAATAGCAGAAAAGCACTCACAATAGCGCCAGGCATGGCACAGTGTCAGGGAATGTTTTGTGTTGTTGTACATAGGGTCACTCTAAGTCAGACTTGACTCAATGGCACCTAACAACAACAACCTATCACATCATATACAAAAATTAACTTAAAATGGATCATGAACCTAATTGTATAAGCTAAAAATTATAACGTTCTTAGAAAAAAAAGCTAGAAACACTTCTTTATAATCTTGGATTAGCCATAATAGTTTCTTTAATATGACACCTAAAACATAACAGCCAAAGAAACTATAGATAAATTGGACTTCAAAATGAAAAACTTCTGCAGTTCAAGGATATCATTTAAAAATAAATAAGATAAACCACAAAATGGGAGAAAATATTTGCCATTTATATTCTCATACAGGTTTGAATGATATCTAGAATATATAAAGACCAAGTATAACTCAAAAGTAAAAAGACATAAAACTCAGTTAAAAATGAGCAAAGGATCTGAGTAGACATTCCCCAAAGAAAATATGCAAATGACCAATAAGCCTATGAAAAGACATTTAATATCATTGGCCATCAGAGAAATAAAATCAAAAGCGCAATGAGGTACCACTTTGCACACATGAGGATAGCTGTAGACAAAAAGACAGATGATAAAAATGTTGGCTAGGATAGGGAGAACTGGAATTCTCATATATTGTCAGTGGGAATATAAAATGGTACAGCTCCTGCAAGACAATTGACAGCTCCTCACATGGTTTGCTAACCTCAAATGGTTCATGCAACTGCTGTGAAGGTAGTTTGTATTTCCTTAAATATAAAATTAACATATGACCCAGTGAATCTATTCCTTGGATATACCCAGTAGAAATGAAAACATATGTCTATACAAAAACTTGTACATAAATATTCATAGCATCATTACTCCTAGTAGCCTGGAGGCTAGATTACAACTGCTAAAATGGCTCACTTGCAGGGCTGGCATGTCGGTGCTGGCTATTGGTTGGCCAGCTGGGACTCTTGGCCTAAGAACTTGGGTTTTCTCTAGATAGACCTCTCCATGAGCTATTGAGCTTCCACTCAGCATGGTGACTAGGTTCTGAGAAGGAAAAGGAGTACCCCAAAAGTCCAGAAGTAGAAACTACTAGTTACCTAGGGTCTATGTATGGACATTGGTTCCATTACTTCTGTTGGTGAAGAGGTAATAGAGTTCATATTCAAGGGTCAGGGATATCTTGATGAGAGGAATATCAAAGTTTGTGATGACATGTTTTATGACTGCCACAGCACATAGTAATGTTCAGAGCTGGGATTGAATCCAAGTATATCTGACTGTAGAATTCAAAGTCTTAAGAATTCTGCTTTGTATGTCAAAAAGGAGGATAAGAGACCCTGACATGAAATGATGGGAAAGCTATTTCAAATATAATTAGTTGGGAGACTGGGTATGTATCTCAGTCGTATAATTAGTTTGTACTGGAAGGTGGTTGTCATTGTTCTGTTGCCCTATTCATTCCAGTTCATTTGGGGAATAAAAAGCCTGCATTATTTATGGCCAGGTTCAATGATAGCACATTAATGCTGAGTTTCTGGAGGTGAGAAGGCCACTTATATTAGAGATACAGCTATTAAAGAGCAAAGTCCAGAAGGATTCCTTTCCCTTTTAGCAACAGATCTGTGGGTAGGGGTCACCTTGAACAGAAAGTGCTCTGTCAGAGCTTTGGTTTAGGCAGAGGAGAGCAGTCTCTTTGTGGTGATCATGCCGAAACTCCACACCGGTCACTCACCTGGAGCTACAATCAAACTCCTCAAAGTACCATTATTACACCTAATAGGTGGGGCATGTGCCAGCATGATTCACACCTTGTGGTATATCAAATGGGAAGCCAGGGCTTCACTCAGCTGTAGTTTTAAGATCTAAACAGCAGCTTTTCTCTTTCCATTTTATTCTGTCTTTGTTCCCAAAAGTTATTGCCCACAGCATGGGGAAATCCCAGCCATTGCCCACATTTGGGATCTTGGACTTTGGTACCAATAGAGACAAACAATTGCATAAATTTAAGATGCTAAAAAATGAGCTTCAGCAAATATGACAGCAAAATAGCAGGGTTTTTTGTTTTGTTTTGTTTTGTTTTTCCAGTGTAGCAAGAGCTCTACCACTGAGCTCTATCCCCAGCCACAACATGGGAAATAGCACCTTCCTGCCTGGATACTCTGAGGTGCCTCTGGCTGAAACCATGCTGAGGAATTGAAGCCTCGCTGTGAAAATGGTCCAGTGAGCAGGTCCAGGGACACGTGAGCTCCAGTGTCCTTTAACCAGGAGCAAAGTTAACTTTGTTACTCATAGAGTTTGTTTTCCACAGTAAGACATCCTTCCTGGGATTCCCAAGAGCCCCGATCTCGGAACCACATTGAAAGGACCCCATTTTGCACAGCCTGGAATGTTTCTACCCATGTGCTTTTGCCAGGTCCTCATCCTCAGAGTGACCCAGCATAAAGTGCTCAGTGAGGCTCAGAGTGGCCTGCTGTCTTTGGAAGAAGGACGACTATCTACACATTTCTACTACAGCAACAGCCCAGAAAGTCACTTCATGGGGTAACTCTATGCAAGCTGTTTTGTCCTTAGGATGAGGCAGGACAAGGAATCTGGTGTAGGACAGAGCCGTCCCTCAGAGGACCTGTGACAAGGGTCTTCTGTCTGCTGTGCCCTGTCCTGAGTGCTCAGGGGACTACCAGGAACGGTTCCAGGAACTTTGCCTGGCAGGGCTGATAAGCCATTTGCTGCTGACTCGTGCAGGCTGAACTCCTGCCTCTAATTGATCGGAAGTCATTAGCTCCATCGATCTCTGGCCAGGATGCGGATTGAACCTCTTCTGGGATTTATGAGAGGAGGGTGGAGACCAGAATACTGGCAGGCTGGCTCCCTGGGCGTGGGCAGGCCAGGCTGGGGTCCTTTCAGCACCAGCTTTGCACCAGGTGAAGAGGCCTCAGAGGTGAAGATGAGAAAAGAGCAGGGAGAAGTGGAGGCTGGCAATTTGGCATCGGTGGATGGTCTGAGGCAGCTCTTGCAGCCCAGAAGTTCAGGAGGGCAAGGCCGGTGGGGTGGAAGCCATCAGAGAAGCAGCTGCTCAGCTGGACAGCTCATCTCTTGGGGAAGTCAGTACTGGGAGCAAGAGCTTACAGGCTTCCTATGGCCTCTGCCTTCCATGCTCCTTTCAGAAGAGGACTTGCCTGTCACTTTCAGCCCCGTGGAGGTCCTGCATCTGTCCTCACTGAGAAGACAGCATTTCAGCAGCAGTCTTGGCTCCCACCTAGAGGTTTAGATTTAAGTCATAAATCTGGGATGCAGAGGTGTTGGCACAGTGACTGGGTCGCTATGGCCCTGGCCTCCTCCCTCCTCTCTGGCTGTGACTCTCCTTTGCTGTTGTCCTAGCCTCTGAGCACCAGCATGAACCCCAGCAGCAGATGCTCTGTGCTGCCAAATTGGTCCTATCCATTGCCTTGTGCCTTCCTCCTAATCTTCTGCCTTGATACACTATCTGTCTTAATGTGCCCTCTGATGCTATGGCAAAATCCTTAAGAGAGTATATTTATAACCAAGTTTTATTCAGCTCACAGTCCTGGAGGCCGAGAAGTCCAGGAGCATGGTGCCAGCATCTAGTGAGGGACTTCTTGCTACATAATGACAGAGGCCGGGCACAATGGCGCACGCCTGTAATGCCAGCGGCTTGGGAGGCAGAGGCAGGAGCATCGCAAGTTCGAGACCAGAGGCAGTCTGTGTAATTTAGTGAGACCCTGTCTCAAAAAGTAAAAAAAAAAAAAAAAAAAAAAAAAAAAAAAAAAAAAAAAAAAAAAAGGGCTGGGGGTGCAGCTCAGTGGCCCAGCACTTGCAAAGCATGCAAGTACCGTAAAAATAAAAACAAACAAACAAAATAAAACAAAACAATGACATAGAGGAGGGCATGCCATGGGGAGATGGAGCAAGTATGCCAGCTCAGGTCTCTCTTCTTCTTTTAAAGCCACTAACCACCATTATGGTGGCCCCATGTCAATGACTTTATCTAATCTTAATTGCCTCCCAAAAGCCTCACTTCCAAATACCATAGACGATATGACCTTGGTTGGGCTCTGGGGACACACTCAAACCATAGCACTACCCAAGACCTCTGAGTCCTGGCCCACTGCCACTTCTTGCCCCTTCCTTCCCCAGGTATTTGTCCTCCCCTGTGGATCCCTCGGTGGCCAGCGGTGGGGGTGGGGTGGTAAAGCATTACCCCTCCTGCTTTCCTGATTTGGTCAACGTACACAATCTCTAGCTGCCAGGTAAATTAGACCTTTGATCATATACAAGGCGAAAAGTCCTGAGCTTATGATGTCACGGGCACCAGTGCCTCTCACCACTCTGTGGCCCCTTGTGAAGTCTGGCTTTGCCATAGGCCCCTTTCTCCAGATTGTTTCACCTACGGCCCTGGATGACCAAGGTCTCCACACGCACCAGACCCAAGGCATCTCCTGGCTCAGCAGAGTCCAGTCATAATTGTCCTTTGAACAAAGATGTTTTGAGCCCTTGGGAGAGCAGTTGTAGGTGACTTTAATTAGGCCTGGAGGAGAAGGACAAGTCTATATTCTGAAGCCTCTGCCAGAAGGCCAGCTGGTTCTCAGTCTGGGCATTTCCTCTCTCTGCACAGCTGGGGTCACCTTCAGCCTCAGCTCCTTCTCAGATCTGAGCATCAAGTACACCTCTGGCCGCCATGATTTAAGCAATGCTGGCTATGCTTTGTGGGATTTAGGTATCCTGGTCACCCCCTTCTGCCATTCGCACCCCGTGCCTTGTTCAGATAACTGGGCCTTTACCAAGGCTTCCGGCTGGCTGGCTGTGTCAAGCTGAGCATGGAGTGACATTGCTTTTGCTGGTCTCGGCCGGTCTTTCCCAGGCTGGCACCCGGGGTCCTGCCACTGTTTATCTGCAGGTCTCTGGTTAGCACCTGCCTGTAGGGTTCTCATCTCCCAGTTACCCGTATGCGGCAGGCAGAGTTCTAGTCTGGGCCCCCCAGTTCCAACCCT
>VMDO01034443.1:0-16980 GCA_007922755.1 Pedetes capensis
TGGAACCCAAGGACATATAGAAAAATACTATATAGTAAAAGATAGAGAAGACTTGGATGGGAAACTTAGATGGGAAGGGGGGGAGGGGGGAAACATAGAGGAGGGTAAGGGGTAACCTATATGAATAATGCTTATCAAATTGCATATATGAAAATTGTCACAATGAAAAGCATGTCAAAATGAATCGCATTATGATGTATATTAAAAATTTCTAAAAAAAAAAACTTTGTCAAAGCTTACATACTTTGCAATGGTGAGATTCTTATATTTGTGGGGTCAATAGACATTGGTACAGTCCTTTCCTGTTCTTGCATGGAAGTCAAGACCTCTTTTGTCTTCAAAGACAGTTGGAATACTCTTGAATAAGGTTAACTTTGAAGGCAGTAGGTTCTCAGCTTTCGGTTTTACTAGGCACCCAGGAAGTAGAAGGGAACAGTAGCTTGGATGAAAACCCTGAATAAGGTGTCTGGTTTCCTAAAAGTTTAGGAATACTGAGCAATATCTGTCAGGGAATTACTCTACATCCTAAAGAAAACAAAGCATCCTTACTTACCTTTCCAAGCTTTTTGGGACAAAGTCCCCCTTGAACCTTAACTGACCTCATCATTAGATATGTGTATTCATTGGATTGCCATCTAAGTCTGATGGCTTGTCAAGATTGTTTACATCAATTTGTAAACAGATCTGGGTAACATATGGCAGACCTTGTCTGATGGGGTCTTTTGAGAGCAGTTGCTGGCTCTATTCTCTTAGAGTCACTGGATAACCATATTTGCTATTTCCATGATTTCTCAGCTGTACTTTTTAGAGAAAATAAAATACCATCTCCTTTGACTAGTTTAACCACTAAGCTTGCTAAGCCATTAAAATGGTGTGTGTGTGTGTGTGTGTGTGTGTGTGTGTGTGTGTGTGTGTGTATGTGTGTGTATGGAGAGAGAGAGAGATGCAATATAGATGCCGTATTTTACAGGGAAAAAAACATCCTCAGTAGTCAGACCTATATTATAAAACTACCTCCATCATTTAGTAGTTAAAAGATTTTGGATATAATTCTCAATCTTTCAGAGCTTTTATTTTCTTGACTATAAAATGGACATACATTCTTACAATAAACAGAGAATGATTGCTTAGCTTAGAAGAAAGGGAATTTATTGAAAGGATATTAAGTATCTTATGGAATCCTGGAAACCCTGGGGAGGCAGGCAGGAATGAAGGACAGTTAGGTGGGAAGAGTTATGGTCAAGATCTCAGCAGAGATACAGCTTGGTCAGGATGACACAGCTTTACTGATAGAGTTAGGGACACTGCCATCACTGGACACTGGATACTGCAGAAGGCACTGCCATAACTGCATATTCTGTTGGCAAGACTGCCACTGGACACTTGAAGCCATCACCACTGGGATGAATCCTAGCTCTTGCCTTGTTTGTGTTATTCATTCCAGATTCAAAGTCCCTGCAAAGGCACCTAATCATCTGAGATTAGGTCACTTACCCATACCTAGTCATCAGAGTTGAGAAGAGTATTTGCTTTTGTTTGCTTTTGTGGAGAGCAAACTTCTACTAAAACTCACATAGGCATAAAAGGTGTTCAAATAGTAAATATCATAAAGAATTCACACTCAAGGACAATATCTGCCCTACAAAGATGTTTTTTATGATTACTTTGTGGTCATAATGGCTGGAGTTTAGCCCAGTTGGTAAAGTGCTGCTCTGTGGTCTCTGAGGCCCTGGCTTTGATCCTCAGCACTCCAAAAGTGGGAGAAGGACCTGGCAGCCCACTCCTGAAACAATACCAAAATAATCCGCCATTAAAAATCTATGAATAGTAGAGAAGCACTGACATAATGCTGGGAATGGCACAGTGTTGAGAAGTGCTTCATTCTGTTGTACAAAAGGTCACTATGAGTTGCAACTGACTCAGTGGCATCTAACAACAAAAACATGGTCATAAAATGGCCTCTATAATGGTAATTATTGGACAGGACCTGTTATAAAATGGCACCTTTCTATGAGGTGGTGCTTTCTAGTCCTCAAAAATGCTCTAGTCCTCAAAAACACAAGCTAAAACCTCCCGCCAAGACCTAACCCAAAATCTGCCCCAGGGCCCAGCAACTGATGACTACTTCCCTTTTCCTCTTCAGCCTATCAGAACACTCTATGCACCCTCTTCCTACCTATTCCCATGTGACATATCAATCACTTCTTCCCCCTCCCACGTAGAGCCCATAAAAGCCTCACCCCTTCCGCCTGCTGCCCTCTCCTTTGTTAGAGATAGCCCCAGCAGCTTCTCTGCAATAGTGGTCTGCTAGAGTTTACAGGTTTGGGGGCTCTTAGCTGGCCTTTATGGTGCTGAAACCCAAGTAGGAATAATAGTGACAATCTCGCATTCTCTGGGGTTGATTGGCCTCCTGGTCAATCTCCCAGACCTTGTGGCCAGACCATAAACTCAGCAGGGCCCTCTTCCTTTGCCATCTCTAATTACCACATCCACATTGACCAATCTTCTGAAGTGAGTCGCTTTAGCACCTCTACTTTGATCTCTTCCTCTGTCTCTTCCTCTGTCTCTGTCTCTGTCTCTGTCTCTGTCTCTGTCTCTCTCTCTCTCCAAAATCCCATTACTGGATTGGATGGATCTTTTTTTCTCATACTTGAAGAGTCACAGTCTTGGGGGGAAGGTGGGGATGTCTCCTTGGCTCGACTTCCTATTCCTCTATGTTGAGAGGTACTGGGAAAAGTGAAGACACTCCTCTTCCTCTCCTAGGGATCCTCATTCTCCTTACCTCTGCCCTTCAAATTACTATGGGAACCTCACAGTTCAAACCCTCCTGTACTATGCCTCTGGGCTGCCATTTGGCAAATCTCCATACCCTTGCACTGGTTCCTGACATAAAACCCAAAAAACTACTTTTCTTTTACAATTAGGCCCAGCCCCATTATAGGCTCGATAATGAGTCACAAGAAAATGAAACATTCAATCCTAATCTCTGGGATCTTTGAAACTTTTGTCAATGAAATGGCAAATGGTCAGAGGTCCCCTACATTCAGGGCTTTTTCTATCTCTATTCCCACCCTTCTCTATGCCTGTCTTGCTCTACCTCCCAAAGCCTTTTAGCTCATTCTCCTTCCTCCACAAAAAAAAACAAGAATAAAACAAAACAAAACAAAAAACCCTCTGGCCGGGCACAGTGGTGCACGCCTGTAATCCCAGTGGCTTGGGAGGAAGAGGCAGGAGGATCGCAAGTTCGAGACCAGGGGTAGTCTGCATAACCTAGCAAGACCCTGTCTCAAAAAAGCAAAAAAATGGGCTGGGGTGCAGTTCAGTGGTCCAGCACTTGCAGAACATGCAAGTGTGTGGCCCTAGGTTCAATCCCCAGTACTGAAAAAAAACAAAACAAAACAAAACAAAAAACCCCTCTGATCTAACTTCCAATATGGACAAATTTGATCCCTCAGACTACTCTGCCCCTCCCACACCTCCTCCTTCTTTCAACCCCACTTGTCCTCTCTCTTCTGGTTACAAGACTCCACACTCCCCCTTCCTTGCCTCTATGCCTTTCACACCTACCTCTAACTCCCCCTCTTCCCCTGAAGTTTCCATTCCCATTCTCCCAGAATACCTACTTCTTCTCCTCATATGCCTCATATGTGGTCAAGATACTAAACTTACCATCCCCTGTCTCTACTGCCCAACTACAACTACCCCTTTAGGAGGTGGCAGGACCTGAGAGCATCATCCATGTTCATGTGTCTTTCTCCTTCATTGATCTGCCCCAGATTGAAAGACATCTTGGTCCCTTCTCTTCTAAGCCAGACAATTATATAAAAGAATTTTGCTATGTCACCCAATCCTATGACATGACTTGGTGAGATATTTACACCATTCTCTCCACTAACTTCTCCCCAGAGGTGAGGCAAAGGGTTTGGAAGGCAGCACAGGCAGCAGCAGACAACTTGTAAGCAACAGGCCTCACTAAATTAGTGGTCACTCAGGTGGGCCCAGATGTCCAGCCAGACTGGACATACCAGGAAGGAGATCCCAGTTGAACTCTTAGGGACCACATGATTGGTTTCCTCATTGAGGGCCTAAAAAAGTTTCCCAAGAAATGGTCAATTATGACAAAATCAAGGAGATCACCAAAAACCCAGAAGAGAATCCAGCCTAATTCCTCTCTCATCTAAGGCACTACAAAAATTATCAAGATAGACCCTACATCTCAAACCGGTATGATTGTTATCAATACTTATTTATATACCTGTCAGCTCCTGACATCAGGAAAGAAACTAAAGAAAATAGAGGAGGGACCACAGACTAATCAGACAGATTTATTAAATAATGCTTTCAAGGTATATAGCAATGGAGAAGAACAGGCAAAATAGGATTAAACAAGGACAAACAAAAGACCCAACAAAAGTTGGCCAATTATTGGATGCTAGTAGCTGCCCTATAAGGAAAATATTTCTCCAAATGTGGGGGCCCACCAGGCAAATGTTTCAAATGTGGACACCCAGGGCATTGGACACAAGAATGCCCTTATCCTAGGCCTCCTCCTGGCCTCTGCCTGAATGGTAATAAGGTGTGACACTGGGGGGTTGATTGTCGTCTTCACCAGAGCAGAAGGAGGCCAAACCCCTCTAAACCCCAAATGCCACAATTGGAGCCCACTCTACCACAACTCTTAGGGTTAGCTGCTGAGGAGGACTCATGGTGCCCGGGATGGCCATTGGCCCTCATGGACATCACCAACAATGAACCCAGGGTAAATGTCAGCATCTCAGGTAAGCCTATTTCATTTCTATTCAACACATGGGTCACATTTTCAGTTTTTCCAACATATGGAAGACCCACAATCCCATCACAGATTACTATTGTAGGAATTAATGGAATTCCTACCCAACTGAGAACCACATTTCCCCTAACATGCTCCTTCTTAGAAACTACATTCTCACATAGCTTCTTGATCATACTAACATGTCCTACTCCTATTTTAGGGAGAGACATCTTGTCAAAATGCAAAGCCTCCATATATTTCCATCCCATCTCCATTAACCCCACCAGTATGCTGCTGCTACAGACTGCTTCCAATCCCTCTCCTTCTTCCTTTAGCCTGACTCTCCCCGGGGTCAATCCCTGGGATACCTCCTCTCTTTCCATCACCTCCTGCCATATTCCCATTAAAATTATCCTAAAAGACCCCTCCCAATTTCGCAAGGTTCCATAACACCCCATTGCCCTAAAGCACCTCCAGGGCCTAAAATCTCTCCTATTCAGGCCCCTTACTAAAGGTCTTATTCACCCTACCCACTCTCCCTACAATACTCCCATTCTGCCTATCTTCAAACCAAATGTGTCCTACTGACTGGTTCAGAACCTCTGAGCCATCAATGCTGTGATTGTCCCTATTCACTCTGTAGTCCCCAGTCCTTTTATACCTTACTATCTCATATCCCTTCCTCTTTCTCCTTCTTTACTGTTCTTGATCTCAAAGATGCCTTCTTCACCATACCTCTACTCTATCTCTTCCAGACCTACAAAAACCATTCCTTTTAGTTACTGGGTGGTCATGATTAGCATTAGGGGTTTTGGGACGAACCACTGAGGGACACTTTGGCCCAATGGCATACCTCTCAAAACAGTTAGATCCTACCACAAGGGGTTAGCCCCCCTGCCTCCAGGCACTTGCAGCAGCTGCCTCCCTGGCCATAGAGAGCAACAAAGTAACTCTTGGACAACCCACACTCATAAAGTCAACTCATCACCTCCAAGAGACCTTCTCATACACCACAGCCTTTCAAATTTAGCATCTTCTTGCCTTCCATCCTTCCATGCCACTTTCCTGAAAAACCCTTCATTCACTCTCCAGTCCTTCCCTCCTTTAAACCCAGCCACCTTACTCCCTCAAGGCCCCAATACTTCCCTGACTCACTCATGTACAGAGACCCTGGACAATATGCTCCCATCACTACCTAATGTATCCTCAGATCTCATTCTGGATCCAGACTTTGGTTCATTGATGGTAGTTCTCCCCCCTCCTCCAACCTGGGACAGCATCATAGGATATGCAATAGTTTCACTTACCAAGACTATTAAAGCCCATCCACTCCCCCAGTACCACTTCCCAAAAGACAGAGCTTATTGACCTAACTAGAACCCTTACCCTAGCACAGGGTAAAAGGGGCAGCTTATATATACAGATTCAAAATATGCCTACTATATCTCACATTCACACTCAACAACATGGTAAGAATGCGGATTTATGTCCACCAAGGGAACACTCATTATAAATGGATCTCTCATTAAAGAACTCCTCCAGGTAGCCACACTCCCAACTATGGTGGGTGTTAACCATTGCAAGGGGCACCAACCCAACACTGACATCATAGCCCAAGGAAACCACAAGGCAGTTCAGGCCACCTGCCAGGCCGCTCAACAACCCATACATACACAAATGATAACCAGACCTCCCATCAATCCATAGTACACCCTTCAAGAGGTTATCAAATACAAAGAAAAGGGAGCAATCCAATCAAGGTCATTGCTAGTCCTAAATGGATGCCATATTATTCCTGATTCACAAGTTACATCAGTTCCCACCAACATACATAATCCCTTATACGTAGAAACACAAATTCTCCTCCACCTAATCAGCTCCTCCCTATATCATCCATTTCTCACAAGTCAAATACAACAGAGAACCCATTCCTGCTGGATTTGCTCCACAACTTCTCTCCAAGGGGATCTCAGGTTGTCATTTTCCCCCACTCATCAAGCTAGGGGACTTCTTCCTGGAGAAGACTGGCAAATAGGCTTTGCCTGCATGCCCCTGATTAAAAAAACTAAATACCTCCTACACACGTAGACACTGTCTCAGGCTGGATAGAGGCTTTTCCCAGCATCACTGAGGGAGCATTTACAGTATTCCAGCTCTCCTCACTGATATAATTCCTCTCTTTGGCCTACCCTGATCCCTTCAGTCTGACAGTGGGCCTGCATTTATCTCACAAATTACCCAACAGGTGGTGGAAGCTTTAAATACTAAATGGAAGTTCCACATTCCTTATTGCCTTCAATCATCAGGAAAAGTAGAATGAGCAAATGTTATCATCAAGTCTCACCTATCAAAACTCTCTCTAGAACTACAAACTCAATAGACTATATTCCTCCCTTTAGCCCTCATGCCTCTGGGCAGCTCTTTGCAAGCCTCTAAATCTCAGCCCATTTGAAATAATGTACAGGCATCCTTTCATCCTTCGGAACATACCTATATTCTTCCACCCCCTTGCAGACTACATCCCAACCTTATATCACACCCACCATCTTCTACATTCTTTGGCCAATCATTGCCTGCCTGCCCCACCACTTTTGGTTTGCCCATCAGTCACTCATCTCCCCAGTGACCAAGAATATCTTAAAATCCTACATCCAAAACCTTTATAGCCCAAATAGGAAGGCCCACTCACAGTGGTCTTAATAACCCATACTGCAGTCAAACTCATAGGGAAGAACCCATGATACCACCTCTCTAAGATAAACAAAGGCCTCCTCTCCATTTTTTCCCAAGGTATCCAAACAACTTAACCAATTTCCTCGATATTCCTCCCTCCTGACAGGACTGACAAAACTCAAACTCTCCCACATCACAGAGGAGGAGGAGGAGGAAGATATGACCTAATGCCATTTCACAATTGTGTCCCTCACTTCTTACTCTTTGCCCAAACCCTTCAGAAAGATCTCCCATGGTTCTCTTCTCTTCCTGATCTGGTAGACTCTATTTTAACCTGGGTTGATGACTGTTTCTTTCAGGGGACCTTTCAAGATTTCATGCCCCCTGGAAACCACTCTGTACATTTCTCCCCCTCTGCTGCCTCCTCTTCCCTGAACTCTCTAAATCACATCCTCCTCCCTTTTCTAGATCCCTGGACATATCTTTCGGCCTGCTTTCCTATTTCCAGGGCCTGCTTGGAATCCTCACCATCCTGTTTGCTGTTGCACACTAGAAAGTAGCCTCCAGGGACTGGAAAAATCCTGAAAGATATTTACTCCTGTCACTATATTTCTCCCCTGCCTTGGGTTTAGCCACCTTACCTGTATCTGCTTGTATCTGACCTTCATCATACTCCTCCTTTCTTGTCACTTTTTCCCAGTCTCCAATCTCCCAAGGACTCCAACTCACAATACTTACTTTATATTCTTAAGTCTACTCATCAAGTTCTCAATTCTGCAAATTCTTCCCTTGCTCAGGACTGCTGGCTCTGCCTATCACTTTCACCTGAAAGCTATTCCACTATCCCTGTCCCTTCATTTGTTTGGGCCACCTCCATCATATCTCACCATCTCAAAGTTCGAGGAGGAGGAGATGCCTTCCAGCTGTTATGTCTAAATAGCCTCTTTGACTTCAAGATTACTGACATGACACAAACAACCTGATGTATTTTAATACTCCATTTTTTACTTTAAGTTGGAAATCTGGCATTCATCTTGACTGTATAACAAATCCTTTTGATTCTCCTTTCTACGTTTGTCTCAAATCCATTCTTTCCTCTGTGTCCACACTATTACAATCTCATGGGCTTTCATGCACAGCATCAATGACTTCAGCACAGGTCTCCACTCTGAAAAATGAGCTTAACTACATTTATGCAAAGTAGCCCCATATCATGGGCTATGTTCCCTGTTTACTCCTAAATTGCTCAAATCCATATCTCTGAGCCATTCCTCTTATGGTCCTTTGTCCCATTGCTATTTTTCTACCAGGTTTAAGTAATTTAAAAAAATGATGGCTATTATAGGTACCATTTCCTGCCATAGTCTATTTTAATGCCAGTGTCATCATCTGATTGTTGACTATCTTTGTTTTCAATACATCCATGTAATTTCCTAGTATCACATTTCATTTTCTTTTCTGGAACACTGCTCCTTTGGACTAATATATCACTAACAAATATCTTTTATTCCTTCAACTCTCAAAATAAATTGAATATCTGTCATTTGGGAACCTGAGAAGTACTGGAGAAAAATAAATATATCACATCAGTTTAAATTTATAGCCTATAACCTCAACTATGTGTTCTCCTGCTCTCTGGAATGAATGTTTTAAATCTTCTTAGACTTTGCCTTCTAGTTTATAGAGACAACAAAAGACATCTTGTGAGGACTTAATAAACTCTTTGCCTTCCTGCCTATAAATTTCCCTACTTATGTCTTCCTCATCATCTTTGTGAGAGACTGTGCTCAAAATCCCAGCTCCTCCAGCCTTCCCTGAGACCTTGAACCATCTATTTTTTTCTCCTTCTTCCTGTATCTTTTACCTTTCTGTGTTTATAGGGTCTTACATAGTACATTCCCAAAATAAATTTTTAATAAAGTCCATCTCCAACCAACTTCTTCCCCCAGCCACACCTAACATTCCCTTCCTCTTCATAGTCACTCTTGAGATAACCACATTCATGTACCATCTCCCTTTCTTCATTTATTAAATTTATTTACTTATTTATTTTTAGTTAACAATAATAATTGTGCATATGTATAGGGTGCAATGTGATGTTTTGATCTATGTATGCATTATAGAAAGTGAATCAATCTAATTAACATACCAATCACCTCATCAACATACCATTATTTAGAAGGTTAGACGTATATTCCTTTAGCAATTTTAAAAATATATACACATTAACTGTGGCCACTGTACAAAGCAATAGATTACTAAAACTCATTCCTCCAGTCTGACTAAAAATTTGTACCCTCTGATCAACATCTTCCCTTTCCTATTTCTCCCCTAACCCCCAACCTATGATAGCCATTTTTCTACTCTATGTCTATGAGATTGACTTTTTAAGATTCTACATATAAATAGGATCATATAGTATGTGTCTTTCTTTGCTTGACATGTCACTTAGCATAGTGTTGTCCATGTTTATCAATGTGAATAACAGAATTTCTTTCTAAGACTGCATATGGAATTCAATTGTGTATGTATACATTTTCTTTATCCATTCAGCCATTGATGGACATAAGATTGGTTCAATATCTTGACTATCATGAATAATGCTATAATGAACATGGAAATGCAGATGTCTCTTGGGCATGCAATTTAAATTTCTTGGATTTATACCCAGAAGGAAGACTGCTGGGTCATATGTAATTCCATTTTTAGTTTTTTGAGGAAACACTGTACTATTCTCCAAAATGGCTGTAATTTACACTCATCAACAGTGTATAAAGGTTCCCTTTTCTCTGTATTCTCACCAACACTTGTTATCATCCATCTTTTTTATAACAGCCATCCTCATAGTGCTAGCTCAGTGTGATTTTAATCTGCATTTATTTAATGATTACAGATGTTCAGCAGCTTTTTATATGTTGGCTATTTTTTTTTTGTAAAACACCAAATCAGATGCTTTTCATATTTTTCATTTGTCTTTTCTTGCTATTATGTCATTCAAGTTCTTTATATATTTTGGATAATAGCCCCTTATCAAATATATTGTTTGCAAATATTTTCTCCCATTCTATGGATTCTCTCTTTGTTTCCTTTGCTATACAAAAAAATTTTAGTCTGATGTAATTCCATTTGTTCATTTTTGTTTTTATTCCCTGTGCTTTTGGAGTTCTATCCAATCCAATAAATCACTGCCCAAATTAATGTTATGGAGATTTTGCCCTGTTTTCTTTTAGTATCTATTAGAATTTTAAGTCTTACATTTAAGTATTTTATCCATTTTGAGTCCTTTTTCTATATGATGTAAGGATCTAATTTCCTTCTTTTACATGGGGATGTCTAGTTTTCCCAGCGCCATTTATTGAAGGATGTCCTTCCTCCACTGTGTATTCTTGGCCTCTTTACCTCATATGCATTCTTTGGTCATACTCTCTGTTTTTTCAACTCATTTCCCATTGTTCTCTGAGATCTCCTTTACCAAGGTCATAAATGACTTGTTTGTTGCTAAATTCAATGAAAATTTCCTTCTCATGAGAGCTCATTCTCAGCACTATTCTACATACTTTTGGGAAACACTCTTAGAAATTCACTCTTCCTTTCTCTTATCTTTTGTGACCCTCTTTTTTTTTTTTAATCTCACTTAGCAGCTGCTTTTTGTCACCTCTTTTTTCCAGCTCATGATTTTTAACTGACTTTTAAAAGGTGGGACATTTTATGGCTCAGACCTCCTTTCATTATATACTGTCCCCTCAGATTATATTATTCATTTTTATTGCTTCAATTGCATGGCTTTCCATTGCTGTTAAATGAAGTTCTTACTGAGATACGTAAGAGGCAGAATGGCCACCCCCACATACCTCTATAGTTTAATTCTCATGTTCTATCCTTCAAACACATGGATGATATTCCATTTCCATCACATCACCATATTCCTTCGTGTCCCTGTTCCTTTCTACATTCTTCTCCCACTGCATGTTATGGTCCACTCTGAGCCCTCCTCTAATGTGGCTGTCTAACTTGTACTTATCCTATAGTACTCAAGCAGTTCTTCAGTCTTCAAATTAGGTAAGGTTTGCTGTTTACATAAGCTCACAGTACAGTATATTTCTCCAGAATATAATTTAGTTGCTTCTTGGTTGTTGTTGTTGTTAGGTGCCGTCGAGTCGGTATCTGACTCATAGCAACCCTCATAGGGTTTTCAATGGCTGACTGTTTTGGGATTGCCTTGGGAGTGGATTGCCAGGCCCCTCTCCCATTTTTGCGGTGCTGGGAATTGAACTCGGGGCCTCAGAGACTGCAGCACAGCACTCTACCCACTGAGCTAAATTTATAGAAGTGTTTAATATTTACTACTCCCTCACCAGATATTAAGATCCACTGGTTGATATTGTTCATTCCTAAATTTCCAGCACACTGTGAGTATTCAATATAATGTATTCATTCACTGAATAAATGTATTAAGAGCCCCTCACAATCTTACAGGAATAGGATATATGGACACATCTGTAGACTCTACTTTAATATTTCTTGAGATATCATCCCATTCCCCCCTCACTATTCCTAGTTTCTTAGTTTTCATTATGAATAGTTATGTTATTTTTGTTTAGTGTTTTCTCTGGATCTATTAATATGATCCTATGATTTTTGTTTGTTAACTTGCTGATGTAATGGGATTATATTACCCAATTTTATAATGTTGAATCAGCTTTGCCTCAAGGGAATAAATGCCATTTGGTCACTTTGTCATGGTACATAGGTATTTTAAATTTTTAACAAATATAATTCTGGAATATCTTTTTGACTCTCCAAATTTTCTGGAATGGATAATAAACATATGAAAAATTCTTATTACCAATAGTATTCAGTGAAATAATTGAGAATTACAACAATGAAATGTTATTGTTATTCTATATAAATAAAAAAACTCAAAGGAAGTGTTAATGAAACTGTGCTGTTAAGTATGGTGCAATTTATCAATTAGGCTGTATCTTTTATAAACTGAAAATTTTCCAATCTTTTAACCCAGCAGTTCCAATTGGCAGTGCTTTCCTAGGAGAAGTTTTTCATAAGAACAAAAAAAATTTTTATAATAGTTTGCATTACAGCACTCTAATAGCAGCAAAAAGAAAGCAATGTCTGTCTAAACAAAGGCATCCCAAATATACATCAGTAGGGGATGTTGTTGTTAAGTACCATTGAGTTGTGTCTGACACATAGTAACCTTCATAGGGTTTTCAATGGCTGATTGTTTCGGGATTGTTCTGGGAGTGGACTGCCACATCTTTCTTCCATTTTGGGGATGCTGGGGATTAACCAAGGGCCTCAGAGAGCACAGCACAACACTCTATCAACTGAGCTAAATCCTAGCCCAATCAGTAGGGGAGTAATTAAATATACCATCATACATTTGTGACATAAAAGGTTATGTAATCTACAGAAACAATGAAGTAGTACATATATAGGGATAATATGGCGATGTCTCTAGTATGATTTGAAGATGGCTTGTCTACCTGAACTCATTCATGCAGGAGTTTAATCCCCAAAGTTGTGTGATAAGGTATTAAGAGGGTAGAAACATAATTGGACTTTGGTGTTTAGAGGTGGGGACTTTGGGAAATGGTTAGGATTAAATGATGCCATTAGAGTAGAGCTCCCATGACTGGATCCAGGTGTCTTTATAAGGAAAGAGAAAGAGACCATACAGAGACATGGAGAGGCACACACTCTCTCTCTTGCCATGTGATGCCATGTGCTACCACAGGACTCTTTAAGCAAGAAGGCCATCATCAAAACTGAGTTGATGCCAGTGCTATGCCCTTGAACTTCCAACAAATCTCTTTTCCTTATAAAATGACTTGCCTCCAGTATTTCATTATAGTGATGAAATACTGAGTAAAATAGTTTCTAAGACAGATTGTTTGGTAGAATTTGCATAGTAGTAGTAACTTGTGGCATATGTAGAAGTGCATCTTTGGATATGACACCATGAGAATTTGTTGCAGGAAGTGTAATTAGTTAATGGTCTCCAGCTGGCAGTGTTCACACCAAAGCCACATCCTCCCTGGGTTTCTTCTAGTCCATGAATGAACATAGTGAGAGATACTAGAAACTCACCATTTCTGCCCAGTTAGGGATTCACCTAACAAGTAATCTGTGCTTGCTGATTCCCCCAAGGCAAACACAAAACTTTCTTCCAGCTGTACTGAAGTCTGAGTCTCTTCTTGCCCAGTCTGGATTCCTTCTTTCTCTTTTATTACAGGGGTTGGACTAGTTTTGTAGTGTGAATGTGATTACCTCCTACATAGAAACTCTGTCCTCTTTACCCTTCACAGGCATGTCTGCTGAAACTCTTTGGAATGTCTCATTCTACTTTGGTGTTTGTTTTGCTGATGTTGCAAACTGATGCTTACATGGGGAAGATACCATTCATAAAAACCTTACTACAAAACAACACTATATATTTCTGTATGTGCATATATATGTGTGAACATGCTTATGAAAAGATATAGAAGGATATATAACTACTCTAAAACTGTGATTACCTCTTGGTAGGAAATTTAGATTAGGTAGTGATATGGCAACTTGAATAAAATGAGTTATTTATTCATATGCATGGTTGTATAAGAATAAATTTCTCCTGGAAGGTTAACCCACAAAAGAGCAACAAAGAGTAAATGCTGTGACAGGGCAGGGGAGTGGAATGGCTAGGGCAACTGTGAGATTGTTTTACTACATACCCTCTTGTGTTGTTTCCTGTTTTTTTTTTTCCTTTTATATCATGCACATAAATTGCATTTTAGCTCATTTTAAGAAGTGGAGGGAGAAGGCTACAGGTTTGCCCTCATCATTATAGTTTATGTACATTCATGAGTAATGTCCTAAGACTGAGTATCCAGTTCCTATACTTTTGCAAACTAGTGGTGGCTGTGGTCTTACGCAATCTACTATAAATAAATCCTAGAAGATGACCATCTTTCAGTTAGTTAGGGTAACTTGGGAACAGGGCACCATTAGCAGGTCATAGAATATTATAATAAGAAGTGTGGATGTTATAGATGATGCCAACAAGGCAGGCATATTCCACTAAGCCCTCCTATGTCACATCAGGGAGGTTTGCATATATTTTTATGTAATGAGGAGCCAATGGAAGCTTTTGAGCAGGAGAAGCTATCTGGACAGACTAGAAAGTAATTAGACACAAGACTGGGAGAAGATACAAAATGCTGTAGCTATTACTCAGAGAAGAACTTGGGATAGCATGACATTACTGTAAATAAAAGTAGGGAAAGCATTCAAGAACTATTCAATTGGTAAAATCCATAGGAAGTAGAATTGGTTAGATTTGGAGGGTTGAGTGAAAGAAGGAGGGGAGTCAAAATTAGATAGACCTAGCTTTCTCTTTTGAGTGCCAAAGAGGTAGTGGGCTGAAGTCAGAACATTAGGAAAGCTATACCTCAGGAAATACAGTGATGGTTGCAAAAGGCATCTGGTATTGTCCTTCTGCCACCGTCTTAAAAGGGATTCTGAAGGGATTTTCTTTCCCTTGTTCCTCCAGCCCTCCACTTGCGTTACTGGCCTAAGTGGATACTCACCAGCTGGCCATGTCCATCATTACAGCCAAGTCTGAGTATTCCTGATTATACTTAGAGCCGGTAGAGCTGCTGACAGAGTCATTAGCAGCCGACTCTACTGTAACAAACAATGCTTTAAAATGTAAACCGTGGGGCATTTTCCTCGCATTGTCCAGAAGCAACTTTCTCCTGTGTTAGCCTGGATTAATCATGAGAGAGCTCGTCAACATTCCACTGGTACAGATTCTCACTCTGGTTGCCTTCAGCGGGACTGAGAAAATTCCAAAAGGTAAATCTGAGTAATCTGGTCCTCTTGCTGCCTTGTACAGTCCTAAAGTATGTATGTACCTCATAGTGTGGTGGGCTTGAGTATTGCTTGGTGATGTAGGGGAGGAATATATAGAGAAAGTGGAAACTATGTACTTAAGCAGTTGGTAAATAGGCTCCTCTCTGCTCATATTGCCCTCTAAGTTCTGCAATAAAATGTTAAGCCACACAGTACATGCAGAGGGCTCCCTTCTAGGGGAAATGTTAGCAGGTATACTGCAAGTTGTCAAGAGCTGTTTTGTTTATATGTATGTCAAACTTCAGGGTGGTCTAAATGGATGATGAAAACTTTTTTACACTAGGTCTTTAGGAACATAATCCATCCCCATTTCTCTACATCCAGAGTTTTGCTTCTGAACAAAAATTATTTCCATTTTTAGTTTTCAGTTTTATCAAACTTAATATTTTAGTTGCTAAAAATCAGAAATAGAGAAAGATGCACCCAACATGCCTGTGTAATGAAAGTCTGATGACAACCAGTTCGCAATAACTTTGAGGCTAGAGTCATGATTTGGCTTGGCAAGATACTGCAGAAGTTTTTTCAGAGCCTTTGGAATGTACCGGAAATAACACCACCTCAGGGGAAAGGAAAGCAACTTAAGAAACTGACAAACACCTGTTGCAGTAGCAAGAATGTCCAGGGTAATATGGTTTCTTGCCAGTGTGTTACGAAACTGACACTAGTGTATTTCAAATCAGGAAGAGTAGAAAATACAGGAGGGATTCATTGAAATCTTTTTTAAAAAAGAGTGAGGAAGCATATTGAATGATATCAATGACAGAGTTTTTTTTATCAAATATATTACAATGGACTAAAAAGAATTCTATGCTTTAGGACACATTGGAATGAATTATTTTCTATATTACTTTATGAAAGTACTGAAAAAGTTTGTATTGTGTAGTAAGAGAAGGTAGAATCTGTATGTATGGGAAACATATTTTTAGGTTTCTGTGATGCACTAAAAATTCTGGAGCCACAACATCAAGGTTCACATGCAAATAAGATACAATTTTCTTCTCAAACAAGTGGCTATACATATTTATTTTGTTTGGTTGTTTTGTTTTGTTTTGTTTTTACTTTTCTTTTTCTATTTTACTTGGACAGGGGAGTATCTTCAAATGTATTAAAATATTTAATTTCCAACAAATACTTTAAGGTGTTTCCAGATAAAAGAGTATCTAGACCTTTTCAAATAGATAATAATAGCCAGAAAGACTTAACAAATTCAGATTATTTTAATACTTCCTGATCATACAGCGGACGTCCGGTAGAGAAGCACCTGGATGCTTGGACTTATGGATTGTCATAAGTCTTATCTGTGTTATTGTACACCACACAGTTACATAAAAGTGACATGGACAAATACTAAAGTTTACTGAAATCCATTCTCATAAAGAATAAGACAATTGGGTCCAATGGTCCAAATCATAATTTGGTGCACAAAACAACTTTGTTTCTTTTATTTGCTACTATAATTGTTCTTTAAATTTAAAAACTAAAATGATATTTTTTTCTTGACCTCTATTTATCATAAAATCTAAATTAGGGTGGGTTTAATATCAACTTTAGCCCCAAACACCATGCCTAGGGCAAGCAAACATCCATTCAGTACATAGACCAGTTCTGAAAATAGTATTATAAGT
>VMDO01034444.1:0-17000 GCA_007922755.1 Pedetes capensis
AAGAAAAGAAAAGAAAAGAAAAGAAAAGAAAAGAAAAGAAAAGAAAAGAGGCAAGACAAGACAGTGTCCTTCCCTGGCTCTAAAGAAGTCATTCGGGCCTCCGTCCTTACGGCCACGGATTCAGCCAAGTGAGTCTGATTCGGCCTCAGTGCTCGGAGCGACACTTCCGTTCCAGAAGGCACGGAGAATTTGTGCAGGAGGGTGAAGAAAGACCAAAGAGTCGAGAAAGGAAGAGGGTGCAATAGATCCGCTGATAAACCAGGCTCGGAAAGCGAAAGCAGTTCAGGACCCCAGGCATCTGCACTGAGTTCCCGCGGAGCAGTGCTGTCAGCCCCGCCCACCCCGGAGAGAGCGGGCGGGGCGCGCGGGCTTGGCTCGCCGCCATGGGCGGGGCGCTTGCGTAGACGGGACGCCATTGGTCTCTCGGTATTCCCTACACCCAATCAGCGCGGGGCCTGGTCCCGCCCGCGCCGCCCACCGCGAGCGCGGGCCGCTGCTCCAGACTCATCACAACAGGTGAGGCCCTAGCGCAGCGCTGGTGCTGGTCACGTGGCAAAGGCGGCGACCCGAGCGGCGCAGGGGCAGCCCAGGTCCAGCCCCCGGCCCGCCCCCAACACGGGAAAGCTCGGCCATCTGTCCCCGGGGCTCAGCGGTGCTCGAACCAGACAGCGAACCCACGCGACACAAGGGCGGTGCTAACTGATCCTGGGGAGCCTCGGAGCCATTTTCTCCGTCCTTGGCAGCGCCGCTGGCCACCCCTCCAGGACAGGATGTCTTTGCGAACGCTCTGGCTGCCAGAAAGAAAGGGACACGTGGCAGCATCGGGACCGATCTGGGCCCATGTCAGGCACTTCTGTCACCAGATCAGAACAAGGAGGATGGCTCTTTCCTCCCACACCCCCCTTCCTCCATTCATTAAATCAAGAGCAGGCGTGAAAAATCTTTCTTTCCACTTAATCTTCCCAATGTGTTCTTCAGTCTCCATTTGCTTCCCCCAAGCCCACGCTGCCCAGAACCATCTTCCTGCATTTTATGATTTCTAAGAAAGTGTGACTTTGTTAAGTAGTGTGGGGCAAAGACAGAACAGGGATTCTTGGTCATGTGCTCCAAGTTGCTTGCTGAGGGAGCTTGCCTGTTACCAGTCACATTCTAGTCAAAGGTGTTTAAAAGTACTACCCCTAGGCAAGAAATAGCCTGGGCTGAAATGCAGTCAACCTAATACTAAACCAGAGTGTCATTTTTTCACATATGCCATCCTTAAAAATATTTCATTCCAACGAAGTATCGTGTACTTTCAAATTCAGAGAAAATATAAACTGTCTGGCAATACTCTTTAACTATGTCTAGTTCTGTAGATAGGTGGTCACAACTTTTTACTTTCTTTTTGATACATAGTTATGAGGTGCACTGGGATGTCTTGGTTCATGTGTACATTGGGTATTGATCAACTCAGGGTAATTAGCATATCTATCACCTTATATTTTCAGCATCTTTTTATGGGGGTACATTCAAATTCCTGTCTTCTATTTTGTCTTGTTCACACTGCTGTGCCACAGAACAGAACTTTGAGAGGCAAAGATTGTGCATGGTACGACTTTATTTCAAAACTTTTTCCATGATATGACGAAGTTTTTTGAATGACTCCATATCTGGCTATTTTTAATATTTTTCAAGTAGCAAGAGGAATGTGTAGGAAATATGTATTTAAAAGAACTTAAGATATGGTCACATTATAAAGAAAATTAATACCACTCTTATGTATGTCCAAAAAAAGTTGATGGTGGGTTTTATTAGCATTAGGACTATTCTAAACACATAGCTTCTTGGCTGCAATGAAATTTATTTATTATCACGTTCTTAACATGGTAATCACTCCTCACTTTCTAAACTTTTCCCCAAATCTCTTGACAAGAAAAATCAGAAGTAAAACCCAATATCGGTTTTATTTGGAGTTAGTTTTATTTTGGCATAGTTTGAGAGGAAGGAATATGAGAGTTCTAACAAGGCAGTGTGTTAAATATAAAAATGTTTCATGGCCTAGTACAATTAGTTTCCAAAGATATCAGTATCTCGTTTCTTCTCGGTCATGGTACATGTTTTTATTTGAGGTAGGCAGCATATTGTTTTCATTACCCTTGAAAACATGCCACATATTTGGGGGAATTCGTGTTGCTGGGCTTCCTGACTATCTCAACAGCCTAGGACTGAAATTGCTGTTACTATCTGGAATCACTCCCTGGTAAATGAGAGAGGTAGTGCCCTATTTGGAAACTAACTCTATTCACAGCAAAAGAAGTGCTCTTTATGCTGTGCATGTAGAGTGGACATTTTGTGTCTCTGTCAATCAACTTAATTTCCATGTTCATAGAGTGAGAACATAAACTATTCAAAAACGACTGCCAGAGAAAGCAGTCAGCAAGCAATCTCAGGAGCGCATTTTTCAGTTCTGACGCTTTAAATAAATGCCACCTCTCTGATCCATCAGACTAGCCGACTGCGGTTTTGTTTTTCTAAAAATTCCTAGTGCACTTTTAATTATAAGTACTTTTAGTGATTCAAAGAGTCATTTTATATAGCCAGAAAACTTTATGTCCTAGGATGTGTTTTAAACCAA
Source organism: Pedetes capensis (assembly GCA_007922755.1). Lineage (NCBI taxonomy): Eukaryota > Metazoa > Chordata > Mammalia > Rodentia > Pedetidae > Pedetes > Pedetes capensis. The sequence continues at coordinate 2,615 of VMDO01034444.1, forward strand.
AAGACAAATTAAGTGTATGTATTTAGAATGAGGTTTGGTGATATACTGATTTTCCAAAATATTAAAAAAGTTCTTCTTCAAACAAAAATAAGACATCAAATTGAAAACAAAAACAAAACAGAAGCTGTGATGAGTCACTTCGAAATGTCACACAATATAACTTTGGCTGGGAAAATATATTTCATAAATATTAGTCTATACTAAATTATTACTTTTTAATAACCAGCTTCCATTAAAAAAAGCAAAATCTAGTCAGCATTTAATTTCTACTTGTGGCAGTCTGTCTTTTAAGAATATTTTTAAAGATATGAGCTGCAACCTAATTTTTAGAGACCTGTTCAATAATAACATACCATTTGGAAGATAATAAGTGCAATTTAATTCAGACATTTCTGCATTTTACTTATCTAAAACAAATGGGTTGCTATTAAATATTGACTATTTTATTAACTCAAAGCATCTGGGGAAACACTTATGATTAGGTTAATTTATGTTATATTTTCCCCTCAACTTGTAAAAGATTAATCAACCATTTTATGGTCTAATTTAGTACCTAATTAAAAACAGAGTTCAACACATGCTACACTGTCTTGCTAATAAATCTTGACAGCTTTGTAACATGATGGTTTGTATTTCAAATTGTTGCATGTAAATGTAGATTTTTGCTCCTCACCCAGGAGCTTGCAAATGTGTTGCATACTTGGTTTAAACTCCAGGATGGATAAAATGCAATTATTTCAAAGCAGATTATCTCCAATCAGATCCTCCAGTGAAGTCACAAACTTTCTTGGCCACCAGTTTTTTTGAAACAGAATAGGAATACAAGAGGGAAAACAGTTAAATTTGTTAGATTTAAAATGTAGGGGAAATTGCTATCTTCAGCTGTTAAGACTTCGAAAGAAATTTCTAGGTTTAGATTCTCACTCTAAAGACATCTGCTCACAGGGCTAGCCACATTTGTCTTCTGATTAATAAGTGCAAATTAATTACTGGGTCTTGATTTGGAAACATTCTATTTTTTAAATGAATAAATGAATTCCAAAGAGTTTTCGAGCATGCCACTTACAGACACACCCCCAGCTTTAGAAAGGGCAAATGGCAGAGAAGAAATGACACTTTGCTGTTTTATACTTGAGGGATACTTTTGTCATTTTAACGACTTCTTTGATTCCAGCTGTCCTAGGCAGAGACACAAGAGTGGCAACATGGCGTGATTCTCCTCACTCTGGTTATAAACCCACTCGTGATAGCACTGAGGGGTCTGTTTTGGAGTTGTAGTTCTTTTAAAGTACATGATAAAGTGAGCAATCTGCCCTGAGCTCCCCGGGCAGTCAGAGCACTGTCTGCCATATTCTTTTTGAGCAGCCTCACTTTTGAACTCACCAAATACTACCAGCATCACATCTCAGTCACTAACAGGAGGGAGCTTGGCAGAGAATGATCTCGGAAGCAGGACTGCGTGGGTTGGCGTATTTCCTTTGCCACTTTCAAGCTGTGAGACTTTGGGCAAATTATTTAACCTCTCTGAGCCTGCATTCCCCCATCTGTAAAAGAACCTACTTCACAGGACAGTAATGAGGATTAAGTTTGCTAATCCTGTAAAACTTGAAACAGTGCCTGGCACATTGGGAAAACATTTAGTATGTGTTAGCTACCAACACTGTTAAACCACACACACACACACACACACACACACACACACACGATTTCATGTTGGCCACTGTACTGAAAAGTGAGCTTATTTTGTGCAACCAGAAGTGGAGAGGGGAGTCAAGGTGAGAAAGGAGTCTGTGCCACTGTGAAGTGGAAATCATATTCCTGTATAACAAATAATCACAAGGTCAAATTCATAAAAATCTACCAAAACAGAAGCCAAGTCAAAAAAGAAAAACTCTTTAAAAAATGCCCACGCAATGTCTGACCATCAAGTCTGAAACAACACAGCAAGCCCACAGTCCGGGTGGGCTTTCTCCACCTCCTCGTGTTAAGTTCTCCTGACCACAGCCCCGTATGCCTCCCATACAATCACCCCACCCACCAGAAGGTAAAGGCCGCTTTCATCAGATGGCCAGGCAGGGCATGGGCGGGGACCTCAGCACCACTTGCTAAGTTTGAGAGGCTGATTTGAGAACTGGATGGTGAGCTGGGAAAGCAAACCCAGAACTCTCTGAATCGCAGACTAAAACAAAATTGGCTTCCCGTGCCCCTGGTCACCACCAACCAGCGCGTTTGATTGTGTAGCGATTACAGCGGTGGAAAGATTCCCACGGGGGCCTGGGGCTACACCCTATAAGACCCCCCCTCAAGGGGCTGATGGTGTCTCATTAGGACAAGGGGAAGGAACTAGAATAAAATTCTGAGAAGCCAGGCAAATCCATCCAAGCCCTGGGCTGCTGGTTCGACCACTGGCAAGGCTGTGTATCAACCCATTAAACCCGTGAACGACTCGCTCAGACGCAGCCACGACCTCATTCTCCAATCAATTACCTGCTGACACCCGGGCGCAAGCATCCATGCCCCTAGGCCCCCACCCCACGCCTTTAAAATGTCTCCCCTCTCTCATATACTCTAATTTTGAGGACTCGTTTTAACCATGAGTATGAATTGCAACACTCTGGTTAATTATTATATATGCCGTTTTGCAATTGGCTGTCTGACCTTCCCGACAGGGTAGGGGGATAGGATGGGGCCCCAACTCTGGCCACAAGGAGGGAGTTTTCCAGCGGAGAGAACTCGAGCGAGGGCGATGGAGGCTCTGCGGGCACCAGATTTTAGGTAAAGCTTTCTGAGTCAGGCGTCTCCACGGTGTGTGGGGTTTAAAGTTAGAAGGCCGCCTTCGAAATAATTGGGATGTGCACACATCTGCCCAGATACCCAGAATATTCTAAGCTAGTTAAATGTGTAATTAAGCAGATAGCATTTCAGCTTTTCTTTAAAAAAACAAAACAAAACAAAACAAAAAAAAGCCACTAACTCTGCAGAGGCTCCAGGCACGCCTGGGGCAGTACCGGGACGCTGCGCTGGGACCACGAGCTGCATTTGCAGTTTGCTCCTACCGGGTCACCGCCGCGGGCCCTGGGACACTGGGGGTCCTGACAGTTTGGGGAGATGGCGCCGCAGGATGATCAACCTCTGGTCTCCGTGGCCAGGCCAAGCCCCCTCGGCCCGCAGGTCCGGCCGCTGAAGGCGCGGCTGCCCCGCGCGGGTCCCACCCGAAGCTCGGAGGCTGCGCATCCCGCTGCAGGAGCGCGGCGCCTGTGTCCACCACGACGCGGTTCAGCGTTTTCTAATCAATCACAAGGAACGTGGCAGGTGGAGGGCTGCAGCCCCAGGGGCGGTGTGAATCTTCCTGTGGGGATTTCCACAGCCTGACATTAAGGGTTCGGTTATTTTCCAGCCAGTTAGCTCCTCCCACGCCGGCCCCCAGTGTATCCGATCTCAGAAAAGCTCCCACTGGCTCCGGCTGGGTTCTGCCAAGTGCCACCGGGAAGGAGGGCTTTAGTCCTAGCCCACCACCCAGGCCCCGGAATTACCATGTGGCTCGGGGGAAGACAGTAAAAGTCTTGCCGATACCATCCGTGACAGCCGCCAACCATCAGAGCGACCCCCGCGGGCCATCCAGGCACCTGCCCACACTCGAGCGTTCGCTCTTCCCAGCCCTGGCGAGAACCGGCAGGATTCCCACCGCGCAGGAGAGAGACCTGAGGCTCGAGGTTCCAGTCCGAACGTAAATCCCAGCGTCGGACTCCAGAGCCCCTACGCTAATCCAACAGTGTCCTGGGAACTTCCAGAAGGGTAGCTGCCACGCCTGGCTAAACCTCAAGACTTGGGCAACTGCTGACAGTAATAAAAACATAAGGGACAAAGGAGAGGGGGAAGGGCGACACCGGGGAAGGAGCGGTTTTAATCCGTGGGGTTAGGCCCTTTGAAATTCTCCATCCATTCGGGTCCCGGAAAATCGGGCGGGGACAGGGAGTGGGGTTCGGTTCGCTTCTTCCCTTCTGTTTTCTGAAGCCTCTTTAAAGGTAATTAGGCCTAAAGAAATCCTGGGGACTCGAGGGAGTCACCCTTGAGGCTGAGGCTCCGGGTGGTGACCTGAGAAATGGGGCGGGGGTCCGTGCCGGGGTCCGGTTTCCGAAGGCGGGAGCCTGACCTCTCCAACAGCTCACCCTAAAGGCCGGCAGTTAGCGGGATGCAGTGGGCAGAGGTCGTGAATGTGACCCTCGGGCCGCTGTCCCTTTGGAACCGGACGCTCCACCGGATTTGAGAACAGAATTTCCGGGAGCCGCGACCTCGAGGCGATCACCATCTCTCAATCAATGGGCCCGGAAAACTCTCTGCGTCCCGACGTGACCAGGAGACACACGCTCTTGCCCTCTCCCTCCCAGCATCCAGGCCCAGGAGGCGAAAAAGTACAGGCAGCGCCCGGGGCGCCTGGACGCCTTCAAAGCCTCGCGCCGCTCCGCCCGGCTGCAGTGCGCGCCTTTGCCCGACAGGGACCAGCACCGCTCCACGCTCGGCGCGCCGCAGCCCGCTGCGGCGAGGAGCCACCAGCCCGCCCAGCTCGCCCTCCCGAGCCCAAGCGGCTCGCCAGCGAAGCAGGTCTGACTCCCCTCGGGTTCCGGCATCAAGGGGAACTGTAACAAAAAAAAGTTAACAGACTCGCAGCAACCTTGGCAGGGCGCCGTCGCCCCCACCCCCTCTCTCCATCTGGGGCGCAGAAGCTGCTTTAGAAGTTGGTCTAGGGAGGAGACTGCGACCCGAGAGGCACAGGGCACCCCTCCCAGCGCCCCGGGCTCCGAGAAGAGAACCAGAACACTGGCACCACTGGGTTGATTCGAGTGGGAATCCGCCACAGTTAGAGGGCAGCCGCTTGCCCAGCGTCGACCCCCTTCTTTGCGGCGAGGTGGCCCGATTCATTCTAGGACACAGCACAGACCACTGAGCCGTTAGCGCTCCGCGAGAAGTTTCTGTAGGTTGCAGCCGGAGCCTCGCTGGGCGCGCCCGGACCGCGCGGGGACGGGATTCACGCAGCTGCCCGGCCGCAATGTGCGGTGGCTCCTTCGTCACTGCCCGCCCCCGGTGGTCCGAAGCCGGACCCCTACCACGTCCCCCAACACATGCCAGGTCTCCGTTCGCTCACGGTCCGGACCCTGGCCGGCACCTCTGCCCCTGGAGAGGAACTCACCGGTACCAGGCCAGACCCTTGTCGTAGCTGCGGTCGAAGAAGTGGGGCTCGGCGCCCACGGCGCGCACGTCGGGGTGCACGCGCAGGAACTCCAGCAGCGCCCGCGTGCCGCCCTTCTTCACGCCGATGATGATGGCCTGCGGCAGCTGCTTGCTCCCAGACCCACTGAAAAAGCTGGAGATGGGACTGGGAGAGCCCAGTGCCTCGGGACTCTGCTCCTCCTGGCTCACGACGCCCTCCGTCTTATCCTTGTCTGCCGTCCCTGCGGTGGCCGGCGGCGCCCGGAAAGGCACCCGGGGGGGTGTCCCATTGGGAGCTGTGGCCAGGGCTGGCGGGGCGTGCGCGACGCGGGACCCCGAGCCCAGCAGCAGCAGCCCGGGCGCGGCGGCGCAGGAGCCAGCGCACGAGTACAGGAACATGTAGAGCCAGACGCACAGCATGGCGAAGAGCAGCGCCAGCTTCCTTCTCACCGGCGGCGGGGGCGTCGGCGGCTGCGGCAGGAGCCGGCCGGGGACATCGAGGCAGAATCGGCCGCCGCTCAGGCGCTGCCCCATGCGCGGCCCGCAGGCGCGGCCAGGGACATGGCTCAGCACATGGCGCGCGTCTCGCCGGAGCCGTGCGCGGGAGAGGGTCCCCTGCGCGCTGGACGCGGGACGCCCGCGTGGCTCGGCTTAGTGCCCTCGCGTGCCCGCGGCCGCCGCTGCTGCTGCTGCTGCTGCTGCTGTTTTCCAGGTGGCGGCGGCAGCTGTAGCGGCGCCAGCTCTTGACATGTTGCCTGGGAGAAGCCGCAACTGGATCGGAAAGTCGGGGTGGCGGCGACTGCTGGCGGACGGGCTGCTCCTGCGGTGCGAGAACGCAGCACCCCCGCACCCGAGCCACTCTATACAGCGTGCACGGCCGCTCGCCGGGGCTGCCTCCCCGCAGCCCTGAGACCTTGAGAGCAGCCCCGGCACCGGCGCGCAGAGGCTGCGGAGGAGAACTGCGCAGGAAGAGAGCAGGAGACCGAGGTGGAGTGGGCGGGCCCGGCCTGGCGAAGTGACGGGCGGTTCCACCTACCAGAGACCCGGAGCCCCATGCAAATACGGGCCCTTCGCCCAAGGCGAGGCAGCCAATCGCCTCTCGGAACGTGGGGGTGTGGAAAGGGTTCGGGGCGGGGGGAGAGTGGTCAGGCGTTGCTACTGGCTGACAGATGAAAGGGGCGGGACCGGGCAGGCGGAGCCAGAGGCTGGTGACAGGAGCAGATGGTCGGAAGGATGCTGGAGTTACCGGACGCTGGGAGAAGTGCGCCCGGTAGACTGGTGCGCTCCCGCGTCCGCGCGCATTTCCGCGCTCGCTCCCCGCGAGCTAGACTTGGCGGTAGCTGCCCACATGCGAGGATGCGAGTCACCGTCCAGATGTTTAGCTGCCGGGCTGGTGATGTGTGTGTGGTGCAGATGGTAGGGAAGGGGTTTTGGAGGAGAAAGAGCCAGGCCGGACGACAGATGCGTCCACCCCCTAACCCGCCTATCCCTAGGAGGAGACCAAGAGAGGCCCTTCCGGGACAGACACGGATTTAAGAAAACCTGTTTGGAAATCGCTGACAACTTTTCTCTCTCCTCTTTCCTTCTTCTTTGCCAGGAATGATCGCCCTTTGCCTGCCGATTAACTGTAATCAGCATAAACTGTTCTCAGTCTCTTCCAGTCTCCCAAACTGCCGGGAACGGGGAAGAGGCGGAGGGAAGCGAGAAATTAAAAGGGAAGCAGGAGACTTTTTAAAAAGTCTCCTGGTGGAAACGTGGGGCACTTGTAGGAAGTTTTATCACGATGCGAGTTTGTTGGGGACGTCAGGTTTGAGAAAAGATTCTTTCATTACTTTTCCCTGAATAAATATCAAAACCGGCACTCGCTCTTATTTGGGGAGCAGTTTAGTTTGCTGACTTGATTGGATGTCGTTTTACGCTCCCATTTTTTAAAAGCCAAACGTCAGTCTGGATCGTGTCCATGACAACTGAGTGGTACTTATTGAATAGTCAAAGTCCACTCGGAGCGCATCGCCCTCCCTCGTTCTTCCCAAAATGACCCGCCGGGGCCGCGCGGCGTGGAAGGGAGCCTTCCCGGGATCTGTAACCGCTCGCCGACGGGAGGCGCGGGCCAAGCGGGGATGCCGCATCCGGCTGAAGTCCTGTGCAGGCGTCTGGAGTTAGAAAGCTCCACATCCACCAGTTCGCCCCGGTTGTGTTTAGAAAGTTTTCAGTGCCTGTCTCTGCCGCTCGCGCTCCTCCAACGCTCAGCTTTGCACGGTTCCGGAACAGAAGTTTACTTCCTACTGGGGCCCGCGGGTGGCCTCGGCAGCCGGGTGTCGCCTTCGAGGTGACTCACGCCGAGGGGCCGCCCCCGCTGGATGCACCGTCGGAGCAGGCAGGCGAGCGGAGCCGACCTGAGTCCGGGTCTTTCTACCGCTGCATCTGGGACCAGCGGGCCGGCGATTGGCCGCTCCCACTCTTCCTTCCTTCCGTAGGAAATGTCCCCAAGCATCTGAGAACCCCGGCAGCCCCACCCCTAGTCCGGTTCCCACCGTGGGCACCACTCTAAAAAAAGCCAGTTTGACTTAGCAGCTCCGATTCGAAAATGTGCCCGACCGACAGCGATGCTCAGGGAGGGTTCGGAAGACACAGCGCGCACCACGGGACTCACGTGCTGCGGCTGTGCTTCCAGAGACCTCTCCGTGACTACCCTGACCCAAGCCGTTTTCCTACAAAATTACTGAGGAAGAAATCATTTGGGTAGAGAATAGAATTTTCTTCCCCCTTCCCCCTTCCCCCTTTTATAACCGCAGAGAGAACTTCTTTCCTCCTCTCTCTGTGGTGTTCTGTTTGTTCTTCGAAATGACTCCATTGCCCTTAACCTTTAACTTATTATCAATTTATTTTAAACTTCTAATATATTAGACCGCCATTGAAAACCCTATGAACAGCAGAGAAGCACTGACAATAGTGTTTCCCCTGTTGTACAGAGGGTCGCTATGAGTCGGATACCGACTCGAAGGCACCTAACAACAACAATAACAATGTATTAGACCACATGTCTTCCCGAACACAAGCCTGACTTTTTGTTTTGAAACGTGAGGGCCTACGTGTCTCCAAAGGGTGTGTTTTCAACTTGAGGTTATTGAGGTGGAAAAAGAAGTTGCTGGTTTGAGTTTGGCGAATTTGTAGCTCCCGTGTGGCTCACTTCAGGCCTGACTTGGCGTGGGTAAAAATCGTCCCTGTCCTATGGCTTAGCAAAAGCCATTAAGTGAGCTATTACAAATCGAGGTAGCCGGATCTATGTGGGGTTTCTTTTTCCGGGGGTGGAGAGAGGAAGGCGCGGAGTGGGAGCTGAGATGTGGGCGTCGGAAATTGTGCGGAGTGCAGCGCAGAGCTAAGCGTCGCAGAGCTGAGTCGCTGCCTGGGCCCACCTGGCGCCGGTGCGTTCCCAGCTGCCCAGAACAGTGGGAGAGCTCGTGGCGCGCGCTACTCCAAGGGGCCTCTGCAGTTCAAGGCCAGTGAGTCCGCGGCGTGCCCTGGGCGGCGGTGCCAGAGGACCTGCGCAGCGACCCGACGCTCTCTCTCTCTCTCTTGCTCGCCGAGCTGGTTCTCCTTCGGCGCTCCGGAGTCCCACGTTGCTCCTAGAAAATCCTCCTGTGGGGTGGCCCCTGTTTCCGCCCCTGGCAAATGCCATCTCCCCCCTGGTTCCACTCAGCAATTGGGGGACGTGAGGCTCGTCCCTCAGCAGAGCTGGTGGCCAGAGGTGACCGTGAGCCTCTTGAGCCCCGCTTTTTGGGGGGAGGGGTACTGGGGGTTGAACCCAGGGCCTCGCGCTTGCATGCTCTGCAAGTGCTGAACCACTGAGCTGCACCCCCAGCCCTTCTTTTTACTTTTTGAGACAAGGTCTGGCTAAATTACGCAGACTGCCTCTGGTTTCGAATTTGGGATCCTCCCGCCTTCACCTCCCAAACTACCGGGATTACAGTCCTGTGCCACCGCGCCCGGCTTGGTGGAGCCCCTGCTCTTAACTGTTGCCCAACAGTGTGAGGCTCCCCTACTCTTGCAGCCTGGGCACCAGCAAAGCGCCACCACCAAAACCAAAAGAAAAGTTTACCTTGAATAAATTTATGCAAAGCTTTTATTTTATTTATTTATTTATTTATTTATTTTGCCTCACTCGGAAAAGATGGAAAGGAGAGAATTTAATTTCAGCACACCTGTCACGTTTATGTTTTAGGTCGCTCTTTTTATTTGGGGTTATCTCCTGGGGGTGCGCGCCCTGGGCCTCCTAGAGTTCTAATCTGGTACGCAGGCGCTCTTCTTTCCCTCTACGCCCAGGTCCCCTTGGTGACAACCAGTTGTTTGACCTCGATCGGATCACTCTCTGGCCTTAAATTTTCATCTCTGTAAAAGGACGGACTTGAGCCGAAAGATCCCCGCCTGAAGTCTCCCCTCCGCATTCCTGGCTCGAGCTGGTTGGCCCAGGCAGCTGCCAAGCCGGCTCCGCCTCCCGCGCGGCAGCCTTCCGGGTCTCTGCCCCACCACCCGTCCCCGCGGGACCGCAGTACAGGCATTTCCTGGGGCCGCCTGAACCGGCGGCCCAGGGCCCCAGTTCCTGCCACCGGAACCCGTCCCCTCTGCCTCTCCGGCAGCCGGCCCTGAGGCCCCTCGGAGGTCAGCAGCTGCGCGCTCGGTCGGTCCTCCGCCCGGCCAGGGAGAGAAAAGGCGGTGGGAGCGGCCGCCGCTCCACTGCCCGCCCGCAAGGGCGCGCTCTGGCTCGCGCCGCGCAGCTGCTGGGTGGGTGGCAGGGACAGCAGCTGGGCGAGCCACTGCGACCAGCTCGCTGGGAAGGGGTGTTTGCCCTCCACTTGGATTCCCGTCCCCGCGGCATCAGGAGCCTCCTGAATGTCATAGGCGCCGCTGAACCTCCTTCTCAAGGGCCACGGGGGCCGCTGGGTGCGCGGGAACCCCTGGCTAGAAGTGGGCGTCTGCCCAGCCTCACCGCTGCCGCTAGCCAAGCAGACAGCGGGAGTCACAGCGGGAGAAAGTCTTTGTAAAGAGTGGCTGGAGGGGTTCCCGGGAGGAAAGAGACGCCTGCCATTGCGAGCTCCCGCAGCGCCTCGGGACACGCTCCGCACCGGCCCAGGTGGCTGCCCCACCCGGGTACTGAGGACAAACGCAGCGCATTGCCATTTAGGAGGAACCCCCTGCAAACCGCACCAGAGGGGTGTCTGTCCTTATTTTACAGGTTAAAGAAGTTGGGTGGCCAAATCGGCTTGTGTCCAGAGCAGTAGGGTGATGCGCGCCTTCTGATCCTTTCTCTGCGTGCGCCCTGCTCTGGGCCAGACGTCCCCTGGGAGACACAAGAGAAGGGGGCTCATGCCCAGGCGATCTTCTGGCAGGGCGATCCGGGATGAGCGCCTGCGGCCTGGAAGTCACAACGCCTGCCCGGAAGGCCTCTCCGCACTGCTCAGTTAGCAGGTTCTAAAGACTATTCAGGGCTGGGGTTTAGATCAGTTGGTAGAGCACCACTCTGAAGTCTCTGAGGTCCCAGGTTCTATTCCCAGCACTGCCAAAATGGGAGAAGGACGTGGCAACCCACTCCCAAGGCAATCCCGAAACAATCTGCCATTGAAAACCCTATGAGGGTCGCTATTGAATCGGACTCTACTCCAGGGCACCTAACAACAACAAAAAAAGACTTCAGGCCTAAGGTGAGAAAGATAGCACCCCTTGGCTCTGTGGCTCTGGTATTCTTTCTTGCTGTCCTCTTCTCCTGCCCTGTTGTAAGAAGTCCTTCTAGTATACTTTCCTCACATTTCCTGATGGGGAGGCACTGTGTCTTTCCTGCTGGGACTCTGACCTAGGAGAGAGGAGGCCTGCACCGCTTTTCCTAATCTGGCCTGCAGACACTCCCTGGCTGTGGGATTCAGGCAGGGTCCCCCCCCCCCCAGCCTCAGGCCCACCGGTCCTGCCCTTGTCCTCCCTTACAGACACTTTTAGCCCCTCTCTTCCTCCATTACACTTCCCTAGCAATGGAAATCTTCCAGGCCACCGGAGCAGTGGTGCACGCCTGTAATCCCAGCGGCTCCAGAGGCAGAGGCAGGAGGATTGCAAGTTCAAGACCAGAGGCAGTCTGCATAATTTAGCGAGACCTTGTCTCAAAAAGTAAAAAAATGGGCTGGAGGTGCAGCTCAGTGGTCCCGCACTTGCAAAGCACGCAAGGCCCTGAGTTCAAACCCCAGTACCGCAAAAAAAAAAAAAAAAAAAAAAAAAAAAAAAAAAAAAAAAAGAAAGAAAGAAAGAAAAAGAAATCCTCCAGGCCAATTGCGTCCTCAGCTTTCCTGGCCAGAGCTGCCAAATTGATGGAGGAAAACTGCAGGATGGCCAATCCTATGTCAGCTCTCCCACCACAGACTTCCTATAGGCCCATGAAGGTGTGCCTTGCCGCCACCCTGTGAAGAGGTTCCCAGGATGCCCACTTTTCCAGAGTCTGCAACAAGCATTCTCTCGCCTCCTGTCCTACCAGAAAGCATTTCTCAAAGCCTCTGAGAACACAGGTGCCTCTGGGGCCTTGCATCTACCTTCCACTACCAAACCACTGCACCACATGGCACCTGCGTGGCCTCCTCCATCCCTCTTGACACTGCAGGGGAAACGTCAGACTTGGGACACAGAGTGACTCCCACTACTGCTCAGGACCTCAGCCTGTTCACCCCAAGGACGTCTCTTCCCCGATCTGTGCCCCTGAGTCGTTGGTCTCCCTGTGCTACCCAGATCCACCAGGGAAGGATCTGCTGTCCCAGCTGCTGGCATGCTGTCAGCCCTCAGCCCAGCTATCAGTCCCTCCATGATCGATGATCGTCCCTCCACAACTGGAGTTGCTGCAGACAGCAGTGAGGCTGCAAGGCAGGCCCCGTCCCAGGGCAGCTCCTAGCCAATGACTGGCGGCCTGGTCCTCTCAGCCCAAAGCTAAAGGGCTGTCCGTGCTCCACAGCTTCTGTCCACACCTGCTCCCTCCTCATCCCTTCTGCAGGCAATAGTCCCCAGGGTGCTCCCTAAAATGCATCTCCTGTATATTCCCTGGGGAACCCAGCCTGTGCCTCTTCCCTCTCTCTGCCAGCAAACAAACATACTCCTATTGTATTTGCTTTTATGTTGTGGTTGGTTGGTTGTTTTACAGCACCAAAAGGTTGAACCCAGGGCCTCATGCATGCTAGGCAAGTGCTCAACCACTGAGCTACACCCCGGGCCCTTTTTTATTTTTTATTTATTTTTTAGCAATGCTAAGGGTTGAACCCAGGGTCTCATACATGCTTTGCAAGTGCTTTACCACTGAGCTGCACTCCGGCCCCCTTTTTATTTTTTAATTCTGAGACAGGGTCTTGCTAAGTTGTTCAGGCTGCCTCTGGCCTCAAAGTCCTGATCCTCCTATTTCAGCCTCCTGAGTCTCTGGGATTACAGGAGTGCACCACCAGGCCTGGGCTGGGATTTAGCTCAGTTGGTAGAGCACTGTGCTACAGTCCCTGAGGTCCTGAGTTCAATTCCCAGCACTACAAAAATGGGAGAAGGACCTGGCAATCCACTCCCAAGGCAATCCCAAAACAGTCAGCCATTGAAAACCCTATGAGGGTCGCTATGAGTCCGGATACCGACTCGATGGCACCTAACAACAACCACCAGTCCCAGCTTCTTTACTCTTCTTCATAGGAAAATCTATGTATAATTTTTGTCTTTTCACCTGCTATTTTCTCCTTATTAAGCTATTTTCTTTCTTTAGTAATAGAAAACTATACAGGCCCTCAATAAAATCAAAATTGTAAGAAACGTAAAGTATGCCTTTCTCAGATCCAATCCCTGAATCTCTCACCAAAGGCAACCACTGTTGCTAAATATGGTATGCAAATACAAGCAAAAACGTACAGATGACCCCCCCTTTTTTTTCAAATGGGAGCATTAGTGACTTTTTACCATGATATGGGTGAACATTCCCTTTCAGTGTGTGTGTGGGGGGGGAGGGTGTTTAAAATACTAACTATAAATATTATTGATGTAAAAATGAATGAATTATCCAAGTTACAGTCACCTTTTTATTCCTGGGCATATGGCTTTCTAAAATGTACCTCTACAGTTAAGAGGAAGATATAATATGTGTTGAGTCATTGTTGAAAATGTTTTACTTATAAACGATGTTTACTCATTTCTTCCTTCAGAAAATGGGTAAGCCAAGCATGGTGGTGCCCGTCTATAATCCCAGTACTCTAGAGGCTGTAGCAGGAGAATTATGAGTTCAAGGACAGCCTGGGCTATGTGTTGAGACCCTCTCTATGGGGGTAGGGGGAGGAATGATGTAACAAGAAGGCCTTTGCTCTATGAAAGCTCTTGGTCTTGGATTTCCTAGCCTTCAGAACTGTAGGAAACCAATCCCTATTCTTTGTAGTTACCCAGGCTCAAGTATTCTGTTATAGTGGCACCAAATGGACTAAGGTACTTCCCCCACTGAATATTAAAAAACTTTCTAACTTCTTAAGGCTTTCTTATGTTTCCTCCGTAAGACAGTCTGGGATTTCTGCCTTGTGTAGCATCTGCAGGGATGAATTCAAGTGAGGGAGTTTGCAACATGTCCTTGTCCAAAACTCTGACTCAAATTATCTGTTGCTTTTAGCTGGGCACCTTGGCACACACCTGTAATCCCATTGACTTGGGAGGAGGAGGAGGCAGGAGGATCTTGAGTTTGAGGCCAAAGGCAGCCTGTACAATTTAGCAAGACTCTATCTCAAAACAAACAAACAAACAAACAAAAGTAGTAGAAGAAGAAAGGCATTTTGGGTATGCCTCAGTTGTAGAGCATTTGCTCAGCATGTACAACTCCCTAGGTTCAATCTCCACTACTGAAAAAAAAAAAATATATATATATATATAATTTGCTGCTTTAGAAGTTGAATAACTTCATTAGCCTACATCTTGATTTTGACCTTTCTGAATTCATTTTAATTGAAATACAATATGCCTTTTTAGTTTTGTGGTTTATCTCATTTCAGAAATAAATCTTAATGTTTTTATTTCATATGTTTTCTTCTGTTTTCAGAATAGCAGATATGTACACTTCACCACCTTTTCCTCCTCCTCCTCCTCCTCCTCCTCCTCCTCCTTCTTTGTGTGTGTGTGTGTGTGTGTGTGTGTGTGTGTGTGT
>VMDO01034445.1:0-16976 GCA_007922755.1 Pedetes capensis
TCAAGGACACAATGGAATAATTTTCTGCACTGAAGAGTATTTTTATAAATGGCTTGAAATATCATAAGAAAATGATTTTAAAAGTATTTTATTATCATGTACTAATTGTACTAAATAATTGGTTTCTTTGTGACGTAGTCATACTCGCACATAATATTCTTTGATCACATGCATTCCCTCCATTACCCTGCCCTACCCTTGTCCCCTGTCCTGTTCTTCTTCCTTAATAGTGTTCCCTCTACTTTCTTCTCTTTTTTCCTAGATCATGCATATTTTAAGGCATCTTCACATATTTTGGGAATAACAAATGGTTCTATATAAATTGAGCAAATAAATCTAGTCATGATGATGCTGAGATTTCTATATAAGGACCCAACATGTGTCCTAGGATGGTGTTACCCTAGAGTAATACACTTAAGGTTCATGTAGCAAGAAACACCTGAAATATGACTTCAGGCAAAGAAGTGTCCATCCTCAGGACATAACCATTTAATTTTTAATGTGGGTGATCATCTTAGGTACAACATTCATATTTTGATGCCCACCATAAATGAGAACAGTAAAATATTCAAATTAAATGCTTTTATTGCATTAGTATAATACCACAACTGCACATTTCCACAAATATGCATGAAAATCCCACAGACTGTAAAGAGGGAAGATTTCACTGAACAAAAGGCCTATTCTAGTGTAATTATACATAAGATCTTTTGTTAGCATTTATGCTATGAAAGTGAGACATCCTGTTTCTGGGACTATAAGAAGCTCACATCTCTGGCCTTTCAGAGCTCAAAGCAAGACCCTTAAATTTTTCCAGGGTCATATCTTTCTAAAAGACAGACAGCTATTTCTCCTGGTAAGATTGTTGTTGTTGTTGTTGTTGTTGTTGTTAGGTGCTGTTAAGTAGGTGTCCAACTCATAGCGACCCTATATACAACAAGTGAAACACTGTTTTCAGTGCTTCTCTGGTGTTCATAGGGTTTTCAATGGTGGATTATTTTTGGGAGTGGGTTGCCACATCCTTCTCCCAAGCCTACAGTATCTGGTGTTCCCAGGTGGTCTCCTATGCAAGTACTAACCAGGCCCAACCCTGCTTAGCTTCCAATATCTGACGGGATTGGATGTCACATTACTACAGCTGCAGGCTCTGGAAAAATTATAAATCCTTAATTTTCAGTGCTTACCATAAGCATATATACTTAACAAGTTGATTAAAGGAATGAAATAAGAAAACTCCCATGTAATGGACACACGTAATATGATAATTTATACACATAAAATTGTCATTAATCCTTCCAGCAACAATGAAATATATGTGAGTGCATATCGGTGTGTGTGTGTGTGAGGGTCTTGTATTTACTGACAAGGGAACTAAGAGGAGGAAAAAATAAATTGATTGCCTAAGATTGTATGTTGGGCTGGGGGTTAGCTCAGTGGGTACAATGCTACTCTTCACTCTCAGATGACCAGGGTTTGATCCTCTGCACCTCAAAAATGGGAGAAGGATGTAGCAACTCACTCTTAAAGCAATCCCCCCAAAACAATCAGCCATTGAAAACCCTATGAGGCTGACTATAAGTCAGATCTGACTCCATGGCACCTAACAACAACAAAATTGTATAATTTGTGTGAGATAGGACTGAACTTCAACTCAGGTCTGTTTCACTTTAAAACCTTTACATCATTCCTGGGCTTTCTTCACACTGTAACTAAAACAATGTACCAAAGAGATTTACAGAATAAAAACCTATTCAGGGCCTAGGAGACCCCAGTTATGTTGACTGGTCCTTTAATTAACTTGTTATAAGCACTGTGCAAAATGACTTCTATACCTAGTCACTTTAAAATCCAGGCCAATGGTTCTTTCTGTAGAAGAATGTTTCTAAATCATTTTGTAAATATACATTGCAAGAATGTTTATAGGGTATTCAGTAATATGGACAGAATCATATAGATAATTTCAGAAGCATCGAGGGATATTAAATATTTATTTGCCATATTTTATTCTCTGGAAGTTACTCTCTATGTAGGTATTTTAGGAAATGCTGACACAGAATGAATTTGACATTTTCAAGGACTATAGTGGTACTTTGGAAGACAGCTCTGTATAACCAGATTACTGAGGTTTCAAAGCCTAAGAATATTGCATGACAAACTCTCATAACTTCTTTTCATAGACATAACCTCTGCAAAGGGGCTCCATTCATTATAATTTGATTTCTGGCTGGAACAAATTATCTTACATCATGTCTTTGCCCCCCTCCATCTATGTTGATTAATTTCAGGGTAAAGCAGCCATCTTTAAAGGTATAAAAAGAGAATATTCTAGGCAAATGCCACAACCATCGTAGCATATCTGCCATTATCAAAAGGATACGAGAGAAATAGTACTATATAAAATTAATCAACATTCTCTTTATTGTATGGACTCTAAACTATTTGTGGTCAGTGATACAATCTGATTTACACATTTTAGCTTGAAATGTATGTGTCAATTGTAAAGGAAATAGAAAAAAGCATGTCGTTGCCTTTTATCCTGCCTTTTCTGAATAGAAACAAAGTGGTTTTGACTTTGCAAATGAAGCAGCATTACTGTTGCCTCTCTGTGTCAGCTCTGTGAGAATTTGATGTCCTTCCTTCCTTCCTCCTTTCTCCCAAGTGGTTTTCCTCTTGGGCTTGCTGACAGTTCAATTTCAGTCTTTTCTCTATCTGTGTATTTCTACCCATCAGTCATTCTTTTCACTCCCTTAATAACTTTCAAAGTAAAACTATTGTTATTGTAGGCAGTAATTTTCTGATGCCTAGTATGTTCAGTTGGAGGTCAGGCTTTTAGATACAGAAGTGGTTTGAAAAGATTTTAAGGAACTTCATTGGTATTAGCACTGACAAGCACAACATGCTACAATTCTTTGATCATCAGGAAGTGTTTAGAATAGATGTACACACACAAGAGTCACTTTCTAGCTAGAAAGATCCCAGGTGAATAAAGTAGTTATAGGAGATAAATCAGCTAGACACCTGTAAACCTAAACCCAGGTGTTTTACTAACCTTCCTGTTTACAGGTAAAAAAATGAGTAGTTTGGCCAAAGCAAATTCTTATGACTATTTCTCTGTTTGGAAATAGATCAGGAATTGGCTAATATATTAGTACTACAATGGTTTGCCTACATAAAGTTTTTTAGGATAGTAAGATGACAGAAAACTTTCATCTTTTCTCCAAGTGTAATCCAATCTGCTAGGTATCATTTGCTTGGAGATGTTGATAATTTTAAGAAAAAAACATTCAATTACAAATCCATATTGACATAAAGAAGAAACACATTATTGAATGATTGAGAGTATTGCTTATGTTTTTATTTTTTCCTTTTTAATCACATTGTTCATAGCAACTTTTTCTACACTCAGGAGGGGTGCTATGATGGGAAGGTTGTTCTGTGGACTCTTTTCTGGAGGTTAATCTTCCCAGTAAAGAAAAGTGAAAGTGCCTGGCTGGAGATAAACAAGTGTCCTTAAAGGCTAAAGATGCCAGAGGGCACATTTACAATTCCACTTGAACTAGAACACTTGCAAACCTGTATTCAGTGCATCTGGTTGTCATCAGATGTCAAATCAAAAACAGAAAGTGGGTTTGTTTATCCCCATTTAAAATAAAATAAATAGCTGCCATAGTACTATATGGGACTCATAGCCAGCACAGTTTCTCTCTATTGTACAGACATATCACAAAGCACTAACTTTAAGGACAATATATTTTAATAATAAAAGAATAAATTATCCTGATGTATCTATCTCAAAACAGTGATAATATTGCCGTAAGAATTACAGGACTCTCAATGTACAGACATTCCACTCTACAAAATAAGGAAAGATTGCTTAAAATTTTTAATGACTAATCACCTCCTTACAAACTGAGGTTGAGATTGAGATACAGTTATGATTAATTATTAGCTATTGATACAATTGGCCTGCAGCCATACCACTGTGGGATCCAATCCCATCAGATCTCAGAAGCTAAGCAGAATTGGGCCTATTTAGTACTTGATTGCGGGACTGCCTGGGAACACCAAGTGCTGTAGGTCTGGGAGAAGGACCTGGTAACCCACTCCCAAAAAACAATTAGCCACTGAAAGTCCTATGAATAGCAAAGAGGCACTGGCAATAATGTTTTGCCAGTTGTACATAGGGTCACTATGAGTCAGACACCATATTAACAGCACCTAACAGCAACATGGATACAATTATTCCTAAACCTTTCCCACAACCTTTTAGGGTAGGATCCCCATGGTAGCTATATGTACAAAGTTATATAGGACAAGCTATAGTAAAAGTCATAGTTGCTCATTACCTGAAAATTGGTCCCAGACTTTGAAGAAAGAGTCTAGTATATTTCCAAGGGCCATGATGGGGGCTCCTTTTTCAAAGATCTTATTCAGTCCGAATGCCTGGAGCCATAGCACTGTGGCTTTGGATCCTGTCAGATCTTGGAAGCTAAGCAGGGTTGGTCCTGCTTAGTACTTGGATGGGAGACCTCCTGGGAACACTAGATACTGTAGGCTTGGGAAAGGACCCGGCAACCCATTCCCCAAAATCAGTCCACCTGTGGAAAACCTATTAATAGCAGAGAAGTAGTGACAATGGTGTTTCTCCTGTTGTACATAGGGTCTTTAGGAGTTGGAAGCTGACTTGATGGCACCTAACAACAACAACATTCAGCCTTAATAGGCACAGACCAAATCAGACCACAGGGATTGCTCTTTGACCTCCTTTGCCCAAATTCTTCCTCAGAGGATTCCTTGTTATTACAAATAAAATGAAAGCATAGATGGTCCAAGTTAGGGCAGGTTTATGATGAATTCCTAATGTAAATACAGCATTTATTACAGACAGGCCAGTGGACTTGTGTTTGGCTGTAATAGATGGAGAGTCCATCCCAGACCTTGACCATGTAGATGCAGATCCAACCTTTAACACCTCAGAAAAGGAGTTTGAATCCACTTCCAGTTATACTAGCCTTATAACCCATTTGGAAACACTCAAGAAAACTGGCACAGGTACTATCTTAGAATGTGATGGAAAAGATCCTTGGGAAAATCAGGAAGATCATTGGGAGAGATAGAAAGAGGAGTCCTGATCTCCTGCCATAGTAGTCCATCTCTGAACCATGTTTGAACTGGCCTTATCAAAGTCTTAACTCCATGGTTCTCCTTTTATCTTCATTTCTACTATCTAATCAGATAATGAATGTCACATTCTTTCATTAGATGATATCATTCATATATTATGTAAATTTACAATGGAATCAAGTCTAACACAGATGCTAGATTCTAAAATTAGCTGTTTAGTAACAAATGAGAATCAAGATTGTTCTTGGAAGTCAGGGAGATCATGATTCAATTGAGAAAACCTCAGCAGGTTCAAAATCCAAAATTAACTTATTTTACTTTACATTTTGGCTATGATTTCTGTTATTCTTTTGGTAAGGCAGGATAAAGGTCAGATATAGGAAACTCATTCTCTTTCTTCTCTTTTTCTGTCATTTGTTAAGTAGTTATTCAGAAAAGTAAAATGTATATATGAGTTAACACTATTATACTATCAAGTTGTGGAGTCATAGAAACTATTTCTTCCCAAAGCTGACTTTGCTATTTCTATTGCTGTCTTGTGGCAAATGGATTTCTTAATCTCATTCCCAGAAGGCAACTTTATTCCCAAGTAATTACAGTGCTCATGTACTAGCAAAAATGAAGAACTGATAAGACATAACAACACACAGATGACAACGGAATGAAACTAAGAAAGGGCAGCATAAGAGAAGTAAAGGAGGAAGGGAAAAGAAATAAGGCAGGAAAAGGCAAGCTATTTGAAAAGATAATAAGAATAAAAGGAAGGGAGGAAAGAAAGAAGGGAAACAGGGACAGGCAGAAATGAGGAAGGAAAGAGAAAAAGTTAGGCAGGAATGCAAAAATGATGGAAAAATGATTGAATTTTAGGAGCAAGTCAGTAGCTTTGCCCATATGTTTTTTGCATATTATTGAAGGAAATATTTCAATTATGAAAAGATGCTTTTGATATTTCCCTGGATAAGACATTAAACAGTGACTTAAACTTTTGCTTCAGGATATATTAAATATATCATAAATTTCCCACTAATAATAAGATTTTTATTTCCTAATTGACTAATTGTTTGCTGATTATAGAGTGGATATACAAAGTCCAGTTAAGCATAAGACCAAAATAGAAACTTTGGAAGAATAAATAGACCTTTAAAAATTGTATGTAACTAAGTTTACAGTAATCAAGACCACAGTCTAACTTTCTACCTGTTTAATTCCTCTATTGTCCCCTACTTTTTTCCTCTTCTTATCACTTATCCTGGAAAAAATTTAATTAAATAAATAAAACAACTAGACTCTTTAACATAGATTTGGAAATAAATATCCCAGTCCTTGCTTTGTCAAGCTTTAGGTGTAGTTGCTTAATTGTAAAGAAAAACTTAGTTTGTCCATCTGCACAGCAAAGTAGATATATTGAAGTAATACATGGATCATGCAGAATATATGATTTGGGGGAGTTCAGAGGACTTCCCAGAGTAACACTCTGGGAACATTTTTGAGATCAATCATTGGGTTAAATAGACCCAAAACAATCTGCAAGAGTATATGGAAAATGCCTTAGAAGACTGATCTGGAAGCGTTTCATTGTGAAGGTATAATTTTAAGAGTAGGTAAGTTTTTGATAGGTAGATTTATGAAATGGCTAGACATTCCTAGACTCTCAGGTTTACTATTACTTTATACCTGACCAAGACTTTCCAGCCTTGCTCTTTGGCAATTGTTTTTTGAGGTTATTTATTTGTGAGAGCAAATATATGCATATTCCCCAGGGTCTGAATTTGTCCTCCATTTCTCATCCTCTTAAGAATAATAACTACCAGAAATTTCTCTAACTAAGATGATAAGAACAAGTATCGGCCAGGGAGTAACTTTGAGATTCTGTGGTTTCATGTAAAGTAACCTAGATGTGATTTGTGATGTGGCCTAGGGGTACTATCATGGCCTTCCCAGACTGGCTGCAACTCCACCATCATTACTTTCCACATGTGGCTGCATGAGTTAGAAATCTCCTGATGTCACGTTTCATCCTTTTTAGCATTTGCTGTACTCTAAACACACTGAAACAATTAAGTTTTCATCTCTAGATCCTTGTCTTTTGGAAAGGTTCCCTGTGCATGGACTTTCAACTTTCCAAGGTTGATGAGCCCAAAACATTTAACTGATTTGAAATACTGTTCTATCTCTGTTTCTTGTTTTTTTCCTCTGGTTTTCTGTTCATGGAACTAATAATGCTGCTGAATTATAGACAAGAAACTGATTTCTTCTTAACTTTATGTCTTTTTCAGATTTTTAAGGTGTAATTAAGTTATGACAAATTGTATGTATTGAAAGTATGCATTCTGATGAGTTTTAGCCATGAAATAATCAATATAATATGATAATAAATCACATATATTTCCCCAAAAGTTTCCTTATGTTCCTTTCAAATCACTTCCTCTGATGTTTCTCCCTTTACCCATGTCTACCATCTCCAAGCTCTATAATTTTTATTTATCAATTAGTTTTAATTTTTATAGTAATTCATAAATGGGATTATACTGTAATACTTTTTTGATGATATCCATCTTCTTCCACTGGACATCATTATTTTGAAATCATCCTTGTTACACATGTATCAATATTTCATTACTTTTTTATTATTGGATATTATTCCAGAGTACCATGGATACACCAACATTTGTTTATCCATTTGCCTCTTGATGGACATTTGGATTATTTCCAGCTTTTGGTTATTACAAGTAAAACTAGCATGAATGCTCATGTACAAGTCTTTTCACAGGCACATATTTTCAGTTATCTTAGGTGAATAACTGCAGGCAAAATGGCTAGGTTTTAAGGTAGATGTATACTTAATTTTTAAAGAAGCTTCCCAATTATTTTTCAATATGATTATACTATTTTACATCTACCAACGATGTCTAAAGTTATAACCTTCATTATATCCCAACCAACAAATGATATGTTTGGATTACGTAATTTTTCTTTCTAGTGTAGTATAATTCTATCTAATTGTGGCTTTAATTTTGCCTTCATTTTTATAGATTCCATCACTTAATGGAGGTTGAGGGATATGAAATATTTCTGCAAAGGAAAGAAACAAAAAGAGGAAAGTAAGATACAGATGCAGACATGTAAAGGAGCTAGTAAAGAGTGCATATACAACTTTAAATATTTCTATTAAGAAAGACATAGCAGTTAGGAAGGAAGAAATTTTTTAAATGGAGTTCTGACAATCTCTTCACAACAGGATATGACTGAAAGTGTCTATGACTTGATATTAGTGGTAATGAAATAGACTATCCAGAAATTTTCAGAACTAATGATTAAAGAAAAAGTTGGAAAAAAATAAAATAGAAATGAATTGCAATATTACAGGTAGAAATTACTGAGAAAAACTTTGATATTCTAATAATGGAAAGAAAGAAATTATCAATGAAGATTCTCAATGCTTGGTAATGTTCGAAAGAGGGAAGAAGGAAGACACCAAAATGACTTAGAGAGTTAGAACTGTGCACTGTTTCAAAAGGTAAATATTTTACTGGATTTAACAATGTTGAGTTTGTGTTATTATAGCACTTTGATTCGAAGGCATCTGTATCTTTTTGAGCAGGTGTTTCATCTTTTAAAAAGACAACACTAACACAGCCTTGTTAGCCAGCAGTAAAATATAATTGACACTTGAACAAAACACGCAAGATATATTTATTTGTTTACCTCTTGATAGGACATCCCTTCACTAGAAATTTAAAAAGTGCATAAAATGTCCTGATTTATTTGAGCAGTTTGCAACATCTTGCTTTGTGTATTTCTAGGATTTAATATAGCATATATATTTTGTGGGTGGCTATTGGGACACAATTGTCCCTCATGCTTTCTTCTGAAACATCTCTTGGAGGATGTTTGTACAGCAAACGCAATGGGAAGATAGAGGTAGTGTTTCCTTCTGGAACAGAAGGTAGTTCTGTTTGTTCAATATGGTATAGTAATGTCTCCTTCTAGGGAAAAGGCAGGGAAGACTTGGATATAGCCCCTTATCCATGATTTGGATTTTCTAACCTTAGAAAATTCACCTGTGATATAAGCTCAGAATGCAAAGTATTCACCTAAGATGTCCTCTGACATAAAGTGAAGCCCTGTAAAACTATGGCAACCATGAAGCTCATGCTACTTTCTATACCAAGAGTGATAAAGTCCCTTGCCTCTGACCCAGGAATCTTGTGCCACCATCCATGAAAATGTGGCATAACACATTGCAGGATGCTTGCAGGTAAAGCAAAATTTCAGCTCTTTTATAGTCTTTGATAGTTTTTGAAGGCAAGAATGGGATGGAAAAGAGACATAATTTTCTTGAAAAGAAAGAACAGGGTCTTCCATAGGCTGTCAGGAGATAGGAAATTACTGGGCAGGATGTAATATCAAATGGTCTTTCCCAAGTAGTGGGCAAGGTGGGAATTCAGAGTTGTCCACTGTTCTACCTATTAGTGCATGTTTAGAGGCTGAGCAGAGGGGAGAGGAATTGAAACAAGCCACCATCTGATGCTATAGGTAGGCAGATGAAGGAATGTTCTTAAGACAGTGGGCAAAAAGTCCTGTGATGCTAGCCACAGACTGTAGTTGTTGAGTTAAGGAGACTCCAAAGTTAGGAAGAAAGGGGTGGGAGAGGAGGAGTATAAACAACACCATCCAAGAAGAAGATGGTATGTGTCTTCGGGTACTTAGAAAACATAAGTTTGACAACTTTAACTGATGGCATGCTCAAAACCAACTTAAACGTGTTTTCTGTAAATGTTCCTGATACTCAAATAGGTCAGTTTATTGTCTTATCAGTAGAGTAAAATCTCAGACTTTTCACATTCCTGAGAATGACTAAATATAACACCTTTTATAAAATACTACCTATATACTAATTTTGGGACAAAGAGGTGGGGTGGGGAGAGAGAGAGAGAAAGTAGATGAAGATATAGGCTCTATATAGTCAGTTCAAGCATTTAAAGTTTTTTTTCTGAATCCATATCTGAATTTGAGCCCAGTGAAAAATTGGGTTTGAGTTCAGGTTTTAATGCTATTTATTTATTTATTATCATTGTTATTGTTGTTGTTAGGTACCATCGAGTAGGTGTCCAATTCATAGCGACCCTACATACAATAGGTAAATCACTGTTGTCAGTGCTTTTCTGCTATTCATGGGGTTTTCAATGGCAGATTGGTTTTTTGGGAGTGGTTGCCAGGTCCTTCTCCCAAGCCTACAGTATCTGGCATTCCAAGGTGGTCTCCCATTCAAGTACTAACCAGGCCCACCCTGCTTAGCTTCTGATAGGACCAGATGCCACAGTGGTATGGCTGCAGGCTACACTGAAGTACCTACTATTAATCTGCAGTTATTTAAGCAATGAAGTAAGATGATGAACTGACTTACAGTGAGGACCCTTATGATGGGCTATGTGTCTTCCTATTTGGATTGAAGCTGAAATAGCATTTTGTGTTTAATCTCTCAGAACTTCTATTTAGAGTGTTCCCATCCCTTCTTCTCCTTGGGTCCGCCTCTGTGCATTGTGAGCATGAGCAGCCTTGTTCCTGGCATTTATGATAAATGAATTGTGAATTCTCAATGATTTCATGCCTTCTACTTTAGCAGCATTTCTCTGTGGTGTAAGTGCTCACATTTTTTAACAGTTCTGCATGTCAAAGATTGGTAACTGCATATATCTAAAGTGTTATAAAGTCCTGTGACTTCCTTTCTTCTTCTAGCACTGCAGAAAAAAATGTTAGATCTGAGCAGAAAAACAGAGACAAGGTATTCTGTTGGCTTGATCTACAAGAAGAATTTGAAAAGAATTGGGCTTTGATAATAAACTTTCTGGCATTGGCCTCTTAGTTCTGGCAAGGACAGAAAAGAAGATGGTATTAATAACATTGGCCTCAAGCCAGTGTTCTGAGAGCCCTTAATGAATCCTGAGACCATTATTCCAGCTGAAATGTGAGAGCCTGCTACCGCACTATGGCCAACATCACATTCAGCAAGGACAACATGTCACATCAGGAGAAGAGGAAAGGAGTGCTGAAAAGAATTGTCAGACGTGGGGTTCCATCAGTGCAGCTAGAGGAGACTAAGATGCAATGAGAAGCAAGGTGGATTGGTTAATTTTATGTCAATTTGACTGGACTAATGGATGCCCTCAAGACTGGTAAAACATTACTTCTGGTGTGTCTGTGAGGTTGTTTTTTGAAGAAGTCAGCATTTGAATACATGGACAGAATAAAGAAGATCTACCCACATCCATGGGGACAGGCATCATCCAGTCTGTTGAGGGTCTGCATAGAAGAAAATGATAGAGAAAGAGGGATTGTTTCATTCTTTGTGATTTGGGCTATTCATCTTTACCGTTTGATGTTGGACTGTCTTGTTCTTGGATTTCAAACTCTGGGGCTTACATCTGGCCTTCAGATTCAGATTGAATTACACTTCTGGCTTCCCAGCTTGGTTTTCCAGCTTGGAGAAGACATATCATGAGACTTCTAAGCCTCTGTGATCATGTAAGCCAATTTCTGTAACTATCTATCTATCTATCTATCTATCTATCTATCTATCTATCTATCATCTACCTATTTATCTATCTACCTGTCTACCTCCTAATGATTCTGTTTCTTGGAAAATCCTGACTAATAACAAAGTAAGGTGGCAGACACTGTGTGTGAAGAATGAACTACATCTAGATACCTGGGCAATTCCCCATAGGAAACTCCAGTAGGATAATGGCAAAAGCAACACATTGCAAATGCATGGAGACAAAACATTTAGCAATGTGATCCACTTTTGAATTGCTGATTGTCACCTTCATTCAAAAAAAAAAAAAAGAAAGAAAGAAAACTAGAAGTCAGTGCTTTCAGAGGTAACATTGTGAGTGAAACAAATAGCATCACTAGCAATAAGAATAAATAATGGCTAATGAAACACTTTTATTGTGTTCTGCCTGGAAAGCTCATAGCTGGAAAAACATTAGGAATTGTACTTGAAGGCCAGGCACAATGCCACCCACCTGTAACCCCAGTGACTAAGGAGATTAAGGTAAGATGATTTCAAGTTCAAGGCCAAAGATAGAGGCAGCCTGCATAACTCAGTGAGACAGCCTATCTCAAGATAAAAAAATTAAAAAAGGGTTCATGGGCCAGCTCAATGGTTAAACCTTTACAAAGTATGAACAAGGACCTGGGTTTAGCATACTAGTAATAGCAGAAAAGTAAGTAAGTGAGTAAGTAAGTAAGTAAATAAATAAATAAACAAATAAATAAATAAAATGATACAAAAGAATATTAGTTAAAATTAGAAGAAATATTTTTGCCAAGTTCCCTCAATCATACTGCAATATGCTATGCACACATCACTTCTAAACCTCAAAATACTTTAGTAAGAAATTACTGCTTCAGAGAAAAGAGAAATGGACTTTATATACCCTTTTATGTGTATATAGGCAAATACAAGCCCTTGATCAATTGTACATACCTGTTACAAGATTTGGAGGAAAGTTCATAGTGGGAGCTTTGATATTGCCCCTTCCTATACCACATTGTTGTTGTTAGGTGACATGGAGTCAGGTCTGACTCATAGTGACCCTACATACAACACAAGAAAACACTCCCTGATACTCTGCCATGCCTGGCACTATGTCAATGCTTCTCTGTTCTTGATAGGGTTTACAATGGCTCATTGTTTGGGATTGCTTTGGGAGTGGATTGCCATGTTCTCCTCCCATTTTTGTGGTACTGGTGATTGGACCCAGGGCCTCAGAGAGCACAGAGCAGCACTCTAATAACTGAGCTAAACCCTAGCCCCTCCTATACAATAGGGAAATGATATGGAAATAAGATCATTCATGAGTAATAAGCAGACATAATCAGACTGTTAATGACTGTGGCTTTCCAAGGTGGAAGAGAAAAGGTAATGTAGGTATCACAGGTGTTAGAGACGGAGCAAATGAATTACAGGAAAGGTCTAAACTGAGATAAGATATTTGGGTTTTAGAGTTTTGGGGTGCCTATTTTGATGTTTCCATTTAAGACACATGACTACCAGGCATAGACAGGTGAATATCCAAGTTCACACTCATTATCAAAAGAAACTATCTGTAGTTTCCTCTAGGTCAGAAAGCATTTCTTCCCAACATGAAGAACAGTTGTGAAGATGCCACAATGTGGAGCAATGTTAGGAGTATACCAGCTTTGTGCAGAGTACCAACACCAATTTGGCTTTTTCAATCAAATTTGTGTAAATAGATTTTAATCATTAGCAGTCACTTGCCTGCTAAAACTAGTCCCATACCATAGTCTTTAGATTTCACTGTTACAAATGTACCCACCTTCCCTGATTTTAATTAGGGTAGGAAACACGTATGCAGGAAAATGCACCGACTTGAGGACCACACATCTGAAGACAAATCCCAGTTTTTCACTTCAGTTTATCAAATGTGAATTTGGACACTGGTTGAATCTCCAGTTTCTTAATTAAAGATAGGAACATTAAACTTGTTTTGGAGGGAATCCTGAGTCAGTACATTCCAAAATCACCTATGTGGCATTGTGTTTGATACACTGGACATATGTGATTCACTCATTCCAGTCATATCACTCAGTTTGCTGAAATTGTTTTTAGCCTGGTTCTGCTTTGGAACAGAGGAAAATGAGTAGGTCTTAGCCAAGGAGGATATTTCCCCCTCTGTGTCTCAGAGAGGAGGTGCAGGTGGAGTCAGCCAGAGAAAAGCAAGCATATCTGATGCCATTGATTGCCTGCAGCCTATTGCTTCCAGGTTTCTTTATTGCCTTCTAGGCCTTTTCCAGACAAGCATACACAACCATGCTTGATTATTTGCCTCTCAATGAATGGCTGGTAGAATATGTCTGAGTTCCAAGAAGATGCTACATCTTCATATACCTGAATGCCATGAAATTCTTCCTTGTTAATAGGACATAATTCTTTATAACTACTTAATTCCATGTAAAAAAAGTCACCACTTATGCCTCTTTCCCTGTGTAGTTGCTTCAATTACACATAGTCCTGAGAGACTATAATAGAGTATGATCCTTTAGGCACTGTGCTTAGGCAGATTTCATAACCTTTTAGATAACTTGACTCAGCTACCTTACAAGATCTGTATGAAAATTCCATGGGACAAATTATATGAGAATGACTTAGAATATAAGAAAAGATAAAAGGATAGAGAGAATTATTAAAGATTTATTAGGCTTATAAGATTTATTAGATTGGTGATAATATTTACTTTTCCTTTACTCGGTAATTAACTGTCCAGGACTATTTTATTTGGCGTTACAGAATTTCTTTTCCCACATCTATTTATGTGAAAGAGTTAGCAAAAAGCTTTCATGTTTGTGGAAAAGACCCTGAGGACTCTAATTTGTGTGGGCATTTGCTCTGCACTTCCAAGTGCAGTAGCTAGAAGTGGGAAGCAATCATAAATGATTTAGTGTAAATTGTTTGGGGAACTGATAGATCACCATTTATCATCCTGTTTCCACTTGTTATAGATATGTAATACAAAGGAGAGTAAACTCCCCTTGCAGACTAATGAAGGTGGCAACAGAGATTCTAATTTCCCAAGTGAAACACTTTTTATACCTTGGTAGCTTTGGGAGATGGGACTGAACCTCATTAAACTTACGTGTGTTGTACACAGACAACCTAATTCAATTCCAGCAAAAACAGACAAAATAGGCCGTCAATGTAAATTAAATCCAAAGGCAAACAAGTGCCACTGTAGTACTATATTACATGAGTGTTTATGTCATAAATGGAACAGTAGATTAAACTGCTAATTTCAATAGCAATATTAGAAAAACAAGTCCCAAACTATATGAGTCAAAAAGATGAGTGTTTTTCTTCATGTGAATTATATGCCCCAACCTACAGCCTTCTGAGATTCACATTTAGTTTGTAGTCATACATTTTAAAACCAGATTTCCCATAATCCCCATTGTGGCCCAGTGCAATGGCACATGCTTGTAATCCCAGCCACTCTGGAGGCAGAGTCAGGAGCATTACACGTTTGAGGCCAGGGGTACTTTGCATGACTCAGTGAGACTGTGACTCAAAATAAAAAATAAATAAATGAGCTAAGGGTGCAGATCAGTGGTAGAGCACTTGCAAATTATGAACAAGGCCCTGAGTTCAACCCCCAGGTACCAAAAAAAAAAAAAAATCAATCTCCATTTTGTACTCATGTAAAATTTCCTATTTTAAACTTAGACCACTTTAGCAAGCTGCCCTGAACCATTTTTCTCTCTATGGTCATCAATGTGCAAAATATGCCAATGCTGGCCTCTTCCCTTCTCAGTATCCTTCACAACTCTTTCAAGCTCTCACAGAGAAAGCCCGAAAACCTACTGCACACAAAGACTGCATGAGTGAGTTATGAACTTGATGCCCCTTCACTTGTCTCTGTTTACTCTGTCCCTCCCCATCAAACATTTTGAATTTTAGTCACATTGATTGACCCACTTAAAATTCTCTGATTTATGTTATTGTGTTTTTTTCACTTAAACTCTTTTTCTGGCATTCTCCTAGTTCCCTTTCAAGCAAGTGAATAATGCTACATCTTGCAAGCAATGTGCTGAATAAGGTGTTCCATAATATTACTGAATGAATTATATCTGAAAATACAAGGAAGATATTAGTTTCTCAATAACCAAAATAAGCTTTTTCACAAATTTGGTTCTTGTCATGGGGGAAATGGTTGTGCTACAGCATCTGACATGTACCCATGGAGACAAATGCTCACATTCGGTCGACAGGAATCCCCCATTACACAAGAGGATGTGTGGCCTGCAAAGCGCTTTCAGGGAAGAGCTTCCCCATCCTGCTCTCTTTTCTTTCCTTCCATGACTATCTTGAGTAGAATCTGTTTCACTCCCCTTGGAATTGTTGTTGTTAGGTGTCATCGAGTCACATCTGATTCATAGTGACCCTCATAGGGTTTCCAATGGCTGATTGTATTGGGATTATTTTAGAAGTGGACTGCCTCATCCTTATCCTATTTTTGTGTTCCTGAGGATCTAATTTGGTCCTCAGAAAATGCAAAGCAGAGCTCTACCAACTGAGAAAAGCCTTTAGAATAGGGCTGCAGAATTGAGAACGATTTAGTGGATTTACCTCCACAAATAATGAGGATTACCTACAATTCATGTGTCAGTCAGATTTTGCTTCATATGGTCTTGTTTAGGGACCAAAAGGGCCACCTGAAGTTCCTACATTTTCTTTTCACTATGGAAGTAATCTTGAATCAACCAGCCATTGAAAACACTATAAGGGTCACTTTGAGTCGGACACAACTCAGCAGCACCTAACAACACCAAGAACAACACAACATGGAAGTAAGAAAATGATCTAGCTGAAAGTGGCTCGTGCATTTGTAGGTAAAATCTGTCAAGCTTTGATCTTCCTCATTTCCTGAAGTTGGCAATTCTTTTTCATTTCCTTTCTAGTAGTTTAGTATTTTCCCCCTTTTCTCTCTTTCTTTTTCTTTTCTTTTTTCTCCATTTCATCTTTCCTTCTATATCTTCTTCTCTTTCTCTTCTTCCTTCTCTCTCTCCTTTGTCTATCATTGTCTCTGTTCACAACAGTGCTAAGATTGCAAGGCTTAATATTTCAAAACCATATTTTCTTAAAACTTATAAGTCCTCAAATGAAAATATGATGTTTACAGTAATAGCAACGCTACAAAAAATTGTCATGAAAATGTAGGAGTCCAAAAGGGAAATTTTTTTCACCATATGAACTATATGACAAAAAGATATCTGAAGATAATAAATTGCTACTTATAGAAAAACTTTAGATATTTGTGTATATATATGTA